>BMAO01019878.1:0-45573 GCA_019973975.1 Trichonephila clavata | reverse complement strand
TTCGTGGAGTGTGCAGAGTTTTTCATTGTGAACGTTTTTCCAGTTCAATGTTCGTCCTTAACAATGTGAATGAAAGAGGAGACTCTCAACTGAAGGGGATTACTGACATATGTCATATGGATAATAGATATATTGATTGAAGAGTGGGAATATTCTCCCTCTCCTCTATTTTTTGAGGAAAGTGAATCGGTACCATTACAGTTGTTTACCCCCAAACGTGTTATCTATGATCCCCCATGTATTCATCTTTGTCATAATCTCCCCCCCCCCATTTTGGCCCCTTCGATTTAATCCGAAGTGGACGATAAAGTGGTACTTATCAACCCTCGCTTCCCCCTGAAAACGGTGCTTTCACTTTCCGTACGTCATAAGACCTGCTTCTGATTTATTTATTTTAAATTTTTTATTTGAAATTATATCTCACTTTTTCCCCCCTCAAAAGCTTACTCTCAAAGGTTATTTGCTCGTTCTCCTTTCGGAATTTTCTTTTTTTCCCCCACACTTCTGCACCAAGTACCAAATTCATTTAAACAACAATAATAATAATAGGACACAACATTTTTAGTGTCCAAAGGATTGTCTTACTCTGCATGTGTTAGCATAGCATTAACAAAGGGATCTTTCGGACGATGACTATGCTGGCAAAGCATATGAGTGACGCATACTGGAAAGAGAATCGAGTTCAGATCAGAGCGATGAACAAAAAAATATGGAAATATTTGTTAATAAAAGAAAGAACTTTAGATCATCCTTTACCATCAAAGTCTCTTGAACCCATTAATTTCAATGTTACAGCTGAGGCAAATTCTTGGTTTCAGTTTATATAAGGTGTAATATAAAGTGAAATTCTTCCAATAACTCAAAATGGTTCTCTTAAAATTTAAGTTAGAAATAGCTAGCAGCATCTAAAAGTACTAACAAAAGTATTTTATGGCGATACGGTACACTAAAAATCTTTAAACCAATGGTTCCCAAAGTGGTCTACATGGACCCACAGGGTCTATGACGACCTGCAAGAGGTCCACGCCAGTGAAAAAATAATTTGGGGGGCCATGAGGTGTAAATGGGGGTCTACGATAGCCTAAACTAGATTGTGACTTTAATTTTAATAGAAAATCTAATAAAGTGTAAGCCATATTTACCTATTTAACAGCTTTACTTACTAAATTTATTGGGTAAATTTGCATTTAGAAGGCGACAGCATACATTTTATTAAAAAAGGTCAATCATTTCAGTGTTTCTAGCCAGAATCAAACTGAAGGAGTATAAAATTGGGCGTCGTGAATTTTAACAGTTTCTCAATTTGTCACAATCTGCCAGAAAAATGACGTTTTAACCTATGTTCAACATTTAAACACTTTTACTCAGGTTTTGAAACTAGGTTTGAGAATGTTTTGACCATGGTAATATCACAGTAAGAAATGAATTAATGTTGTCACATTAAAAAAAAAGCAAAAAAAAAAGCCTAATTACAAAAGGAGATTATTTTAATAAGCCAAACGAAGTTCTTTAAAGTTTAGATACGAATGTCAGCAATTTTGTCCTTAAAAAGACATACCTGTTAATTTTTCGAATTATGGAACATCTTAAAGTGTTTAATTGCTTTTCCTAGAAAGGAGGAGTTTCAGCTTGGTTGCCAATCTCCAAAATAAAAACAGAAAAAAAAGAAAGACTGCATCCTACTAACAGAGAGATTGAGGGTTAAACCTGAAAAGACTGATGCCAAACGTTAAAAATGTATTATTGTGAAGCACCAGACTCATCTCACCCATTAAAAACATTTGTTTGTTGCTCAGCTATTTTATGAAACAATTATTTTATATATTAAATTAAAATTTAAGTAACTAATTCGCACGTGTTTCGTAAGTTTTAAACACACTAATAAACTCCATTTAGAAACATAACACTTTTGAAGTAAGTAGTGCTATAGCAGCTGCCGAAAAACATTTAAGTTGATAAATTTGCAAAAATTTAATATTAGGTAAGTAGAGGTCTACACAAAACCGAAAAACATGGTAAGGGGTCTACGAGACAAAAAAGTTTGGGAACCTATGCTTTTTAAACTGTCGAAAATTTTTATTGGCTTATTTGATACCTCGAATCTTTATAAACATGCCTGCATAATTTCAAAGCTTTACCTGCATTTGTAATCAAGATGTGTAGAAATATTTGATGCTTGACAGCAACTACCACACCCACATTTCAGATTATCTGCTAAGAAAGAGACTAATAAAAATGAATTAATTATATTTCTACCTCGCGTCAATGAGACTGACATTATATATGCAGTAACAAATCATTTCAAGAATGATTTGTGCAATTCATGCAAAAATTCTAGTTTGTGAATTGTTTATTGGGGGGGGGAAGAGCAAATGGATTTGGTTAAGATTTAAAAGTTGTGCGTGCCTTTTATGACATTATTATGAATGAAATTAAAACTTCAAAACGAATTCTCCCAAAGCACAAATACTAAATCTCATTTTGATAGCTCAGATAATTAAAAATCCAATTCCCAAGAATAGAAAAACTCTCCCATTTTTATATATTTGTTTTTGTTGATATATCTATAAATATATCTATATATATATCTATATATATATCTATATATATATATTTATATATATATATATTTTTTTATTTAATTGCATACATAGTGATTATCCCATCAACTTCTTGAAATCATACATAGATCAAAAACATTTCTTAAAAATCTTTTTAAACTCATAAAAATTGGCAACTTGTGACAGATTCCACGATAGGTTTTGCGAAATGCACAGATCCACCACTCAACATTACGTCCACAAAGTCAGCTTGTTAGTGGTCCATCTGTGAAGAATATGTTCATTCCACACACAGGTTACATTTTGATACACACACATATCAACGTTTACACGACTATACTTTAAAATTATTAGTGACCAACCAAAATTTCTATGACCAATCAAAAAACATTTTGAATGCAATCTGGCTTTCATCTAATATTACATATTTAAACTCGAAAGTAAGAATATTGATGTTTTGGGTTATAGCGTGGCATTAATGGGAGTGATGAATAATGTAGGAGTTGTGATTGATGTAGGAGAAATGAAAAATTGTTGAGAAATTGGAATACCGTTCATCGATTTCATTTATTAATAGGATGATTTGGGGTGAGTTTTTATTTTTATTTTTATGATTTATGTAATCTGTTTCGATATTGAAAAGAATTTAATTTTTGAATGTACTACACTCTTGTTTTGAATTTTCAAACTTTTAAGGTTTTTTTTCATTCTATACAACTCTTTGATTTTTTTTATGGTTGTTTTATTATACCCTAAGGTGTTTTTGCATTTTAACATTTTTATGTTATATCTTTCAGAATGCAATGGCGAATAGTTTAATTTTTTTAGGTATTAAAAAGAGAAATATTTTTTAATTTTAAATTTTAAAAAAAAAGATTTTAAATTTTAAATTTTTGTGAATTTGGATATTTCTAGATTAGTTTACCAAGTTGCAATAGGGGGAAGGTTGGCGCCATCAAACTAGTTTAACCCCACTTATCGGTCCTAAGTCCGAGGTTGCACTTGGATATTTTATAATTTTTATCTTATACAATTTTAATTTCGCTTGAAAACGTTGATATTCATTATTTTTATTCGCCATTGAAATTTTGAAATATGATGTTGTACTCTAGGTTTAATATGATTTGAATATTTGCTTGGTTATATTAGTGTGAGGTATTTTGGATATATTTAAATATATATCTATATATATAAAGGAGAAAAGCGACTGACTGACTGACTGACTGACTGACTAATCACGAAATCTCTGGAACTATTCAACCTACAGACTTGAAATTTGGTAGACATGTTCCTTTGATAGAGTAGACATCAGCTAAGAAAGGATTTTCCGAAATTCGAAACGCAAGGGGCGTTACGGGGGGTTAAGGGCTTTAATAATAATTGTTTCCATGTTTAAACTACTTGATGTACAATCTTGAAATTGGGTAAGCGGATTCCTTTCAGAGAGTAGAGATCCGCTACAAAATGAGTTTGCTGAAAATCGACCCTCAAGTGGCGTTGCAGGGGCTTAGGGGGCTTTATAGATAATTATTTCCATTTTTAAACTATTTGACGCACTGTCTTTAAATTTGATATATAAATAGATTCCTTTCGTAGAATAATGATCAGTTACAAAACCGGTTTTGTGAAAACAGACTTCTAAGTGGCGTTGCGGGGGATTAAGGGGCGTAATAGATAAATATATCCGTTTTTAAACTACTTCACCTACCTGCTTGAAAATTGGTAGGTAAGTTTCTTTCCTGGAGTAAATATCCGCTACAAAATGGGTTTTGGGAAAATTGACCCCCAAGGGGTGTTGCGGCGGCGGGGGGTTTAAGGGGCGTTATAAATTCCTATTTTTAAGTTATTAGACGTACAGTCTTGAAACTTAGTAAGCAGATTCCACTCATAGGGTAGAGATACGCTAAAAATGGGTTTCGTGAAAATTGCCCCCAAGTGGCGTTGAGGGGACTTAAGGGGCGTTATAGATAATTATTTCCATTTTTAAACTATTAGACGCACAGTCTTTATATTTGATAAAGAAATTTCTTTCATAGAGTAGAGATCAGCTATAAGAAGGTTTTGTGAAAACAGACCTCTAAGTGGCGTTGCAGGGGAAAAAGTGGCGAAAGAGATAAATATTTTCGTTTTTAAACTATTTGACCTACCTGCTTGAAAATTGGTAGGAATGTTTCTTTTATGGAGTAAATATCCGCTACTAAACGGGTTTGGAGAAAATTGACCCCCAAGGGGTGTTGCAGGTAATAAATACTATTAGACTATTTTTCAACTATTAGACTCACAGTCTTGAAATAGCAGATTCCTCTCATAGGATAGAAATACACTGCAAAATGTGTTTTGTGAAAATCGACCCCTAGGTGGTGTTGCGGGGGTTCAAGGGGCGTTATTGATAATTTTTTTGCATTTTTAATTATTTGGACGCACAGTCTTCAAATTTTGCTAAGCAGATTCCTTTCATAGAGTACAATTCAACTACAAAATGGGTTTTGTGAAAACAGACCCAGAAGTGGCGTTGCGGGGGCTCAAGTGGCGTTATAGACAATTATCCCCATTTTTAAACTGTTAGACGTACAGTCTTGAAATTTGATAGCAGATTCCTTTCGTAAAGTAGAGAACCGCTAGAAAATGGGTTTCGTGAATATCCACTACCAAGTTTAATTTTGGGAGATTAAGAGGCGTAATCGATAAATATTTCCATTTTTAAACTACTTGATCATCCTGCTTGAAAATTGGTAGGCATGTTCCTTTCATGAAATATAGTTCCTCTAACAAAGAGTAAAATGAAAATTGACCCTAAAGATGTTTGCGAGGGGTCAAGAGGAGTTACAGAATTAAATTCCTGTTTTTAATTGTTAGACCATAATACTTGAAATTTGTTAAGCATGTTTCTTTTGTTGAATAGGGAACCACTAAGAATAAATTTTAAGCAAATCAAGTTCTGGGGGGGGGGTTGCAGGGTTTTACTGGGACATATTGACAAAAAAATTACTTTTTTCGAGCTACAAGGACTATAATAATGAAATTTGGTTTGCATTTTTCTTTTGTTGAATTGAAATCCGCTAAGAGCGGTAATTTTGGAAAACGGCTCTCAACGGGATTACGGGGATATTTATAGTAAAACTTTTGCTTTTTTCTGTTAGATTTAGACTTGAAATTTGGCTTGCATGTTCAATTTACGGAGTAGAGATCCACTGAAAATTGGTTTTGCGGGAATCCACTTGCTTTTTGAGTTGCGAAAGAGCAAACATCACTCTATGCTTCAATTTTAGAGATTTTTAGAAAATACAAATTAGATGAGTTCTGCCCTTTTTTTTTATCAACAGGTGACAGTTACAGGTATAAGTATATTTTTCAATTCAATCGAATTCTTAATGCTAGGACTTAGATATCAATAATTTATACATATATATGAGCAGTAAAAATTTATAAAACATCATGAAATACCCAGCGAAGCGGGCGGGTAACAGCTAGTATATATATATATGTATCCCATGTGTGTGAAATTCAACACTTTTATTATTAAAATATTTTAAGATATTTATATAACAAATGCACATATGCACTTTGATATATTTTACCCATAATTTGTTATTTGATTTTGCTTTCATTCGTGTACAATATTTAATATGTAAAGGCTTTTAAAATCATGGAAATAAAAAGTAAAGGCATAAACAGCTTTTGTACATGTTCCGCATTAGCTCTGAGCATGGAATTAGCTCTGAAGTGTGCATTTTTTTAAAAATAATTATTAAGATAATGTTTTATGAAATATTGATCTTTCATTCGTTTTCTTCTGTATATTCATTATGACAGTATACTATTTAATTGTTCTACATCTGTGCAATTTTTTATGGTAAGTAGTTTTAAATAAGCAAATTAACATTTCATAAAAGTTTCAAATTATTCGATGAATATTATATCATGCTATTCACGGAATGAAAACTTCAAACTCATATTTCTCCATGTTGAATTTTTGTACATATACTATAATTCAAAACACTAAGGTTTTTTTGATAATTGAAGTATGGGTTTGAAGTTTTTTATACATGTTCTAAAATGTATGTTTTGTAAGACTGTGCGAATTAGCTCTAACATGTTTAGTACTTTTTCTAAAAAAAATTTCAAATTCAAAATTAATTTTTTTTTTTGAGAATTTTTAGAAGTTTAACTATAAAAAATTAGTAAAAAATTAAAGAGCAGCAGCAGAAAAAATCTCATGCACAGTTTTATGTAGTATATTTACTTCGAAAAATATTTTTGAAAGAAAAGAGACATATTTAAAAACGCCTTGGAAATTTAAGGAATGTTTAAAGAAGGTTCAAAAAATCTAAATTTTACAAACATTTTGCAACAAATTAAAAATTTTTTGTATGGAATTATTATTAAGTAGTAACCTTTATAAAATACAATTAAAACCAAATATCAAATATTAAAAATAAAAAAAGATTGTGAAGATGGTACCATATCGTCTTAACTGCTGATGAGGATGACAGTGTTGTAATTCCTCCTGCGATAATATCGAAGTATTATAATCCACCTGCTAAAAGGCCCTGCAAGGATAAAAGGCATGCCATGAACATCCACTTTCGATGTGTTGATGACATACAAAAGCTTTGCAAGTGCGGATTTAAAAACTAAGAAAGCAGTTCGAAAATATCTTGTGAAAATTGCAGTGTTTATTCATGCTAATCAAAAGCAAAAATGGCCCTTTAAAGATTTTCACAGGAAATAAATAATGAGTCAACGAAACAGTTAGTCATGCACAATAATTTTCTAATTTGCAACAATTTTAATTCAATTAAGTTTTTTTTTTTTAACTTAGAGCCAAAAAAATTGTATAACTCGTAAAATTTCACAGGTAAATGATTTTACAGAAAACGCCCAACCTGCTCTAGCGTGCGGGTACCGCCTACGTACCAAGGTCCGAGCGGGAATTGTTTTATTATTTTTCCCAGTGTCATTGGGGTCCATATATAATTAATAACTAGTAGAACTTAATATTTAACGAGATAAAAATATTTCGGGTCTTAAAGGGTTATATAACAAAAACAAGAGAAGGGAATGAGTGAATACAATAAGTATGATTTTATTTTGTTGGTGGCTACATTTTCCAAGTGTTTTGTTTGATTAATCACAATTTGTTTACTTTTTTTGTGTCCTTTCCGAGATCTGACTCAAAATGAAAGAAACTACAAACATATAGACGAGTGTTCTTCAAATTTTTTAACCTATGAACCCTTAAAACTCTAAGGTGTTTTTAGGGGGAAATCCAATCCAATAACACAGACTTATAAGATGTAATGGGGTTTTAAATATATTTTCTAAATCAACATGTTATAGACACTTTATGTGAAGGCAATTTTTTTTTATAGAAAGAGTATTGCATTTGCTAATAAAAACTTTAATGTAATTTTAAAACAATTTACTAATTTATATTATTAGTTGTTGGTCCATGCATTATATTTATTTAAAATAGAATTTATTCGCATTTCTTATACAAACTGTCGAAGTCGAAATCTATTGCAATTATCTGCAGTCGCATTTCATATTCTGCGTTTAATTGATTTTTATACTTTTTTTTGTAGCGAATCACGTCAAGAAATATCTCTTTCTTCAATGCATTGTTCTGAGTGTAATTAAATTGTTTATAGGTGTGTGAGAAATCCTGTGAATTTGCAACTTAAAATCTAGGAGCTCTTTTTGCTTAAAACTAAATTTTAAAGAGTAATCCGTTGATAAGTTGTTCCTTCTTCAATATGGGTGTTTTTCCACGAATGAAATTAATATACATATTACATAAGAAAATTATTCTGTTTTTTTTTTAAATATTGTACTAATTAGATTAAATTTATTTCGAAGAACCCTTGGCAATCTAATAAATAAAATATATTAATAAAAAAAATTTGAAACTTTTTATTATATTATTTTAAAAGCTATAAAAGTATTACAAAATAATTATGTATAAATTAAATTTTATTTTTTAATGACTTGATTAAGCTTTAAATACTTGTGGTTTTATAAATTTCCAATTGCATGCTACGTGAATCCATTTTGCATGATATTTATAATTTTCTTTCCGATTTGTGATTGTGACTTGTGGAACCCCAGGGTTTTGAGGAAGACAATTTTTAGACCACTGATACAGACTAAAGTGGTGTTTAGTTTTAAATTCATAGTCATTTTTTCTGCATGGGGATCACTTAATAAAATTGGTGTTTTCCCTCGAGAACAGTTATCTCTGGAAGATGTGAAAAAATTCCTTTTCTTTCAGCTGCGTGTAATCATGATGTAACTTTTGAAACTCATCTGAAAGTGCAAAAATCAGAGGCATACACAAGGTTCGAAACCTCCCTCCCCCTCCCATAAACCAGTAAAATTTTAATTTTTAGCGTAGAGAATAATCTTTGGCGTTTTCGACTATGCGTTTTATAGAATGTGCAATTAATTACCTTTTAGAATTCCGTTTGAGTATGTGACCGAAAATCATTACTTTCTTCAGCGTCATTATCTAGAGGTGCTTTTTAAAAATTTTTGTATCTTACACCATTTTTGGTGCTTTTTATGTTTGAAGCTTGTTTTGCATACACAAATAAATGGTTCATGTCCAGCTGTATTCAATTTTTTTTACTTCATTTTATTTCGAAAAAATGTTTTTAACTTTCTTTAAAGAATGTAGAACTTATAAAGAAAATTAATGGACTTAGAGGCAAAAAACCCTCTTTTTTCATGTTTAAGCCTTCTTTTTAAATTTATCAATTCTTACTACAAGACATTTCCCATGCACAGTTTATGAATTATAGAAACATTCACACTAAATTCGAATGACGTTGTTTAAAAGACAAATTTTTGCACTGAACGCGGGAATTTATAATCAATAAGTCATCACATTGTTATTGTCAAGAATTGTATTAGCTTAAAGATAATAATAACTAAACATTTCTGGTACAGAAATCTTTAGGAAATTTACGAATAAGACAACAATGTTTTAAGAGAGAGAAAAATATAAGAAATCTCCGAACGCATAAAAATAAAAACATCAAGGAAAAGGAAAACAAGTCAGGAAACTATTTTCTAAGATTATGTTCAAGTTCAAATTTTCAAATTTCTTTTCATTTATTTAAATAATATTTATTTTATTAAAACATTTTGAAAACAAGTTTTTTAAAAAAATTATTTATGTTAAAATATGTTTTTTTAAATTTTTAATTTCATTTTTTTTCTGTTTATCTATTAAATCACTTTTTCCTGTTTCAAATCGATTTTCATGATTTTTTCGCAATCATCGAACTTCTTTAAAAAAATTACCCCCCCCCCAACAACAAATTACTATAGCTTAGAAACCCTTTCTCTATCAATTATTACTGTATGCTTGTTTTGTCTGTGGCTCCACTACGAATAATCACATCAATAAAATCCATTTCATTTAAAGTGAAACCCTCAAAATCAATAACAAATCTTTCGCTTTAAATCCCGTTACCAATACTACATAGATCCGTTTCACTCTCACAAAGCAAAATTAGCAAAAAGATTTTATGCCTTCATCCTGCCTTATATATATGTGAAAACCCGACCACCAACTATCATAAGGAATATTGGGGTTTTCAACCCAACCTCTATGATTTCCTTATTCAAAAGAGTTGCATTTTTCTGGAGGAGAAAAGGAAAATCTCGTTCTGCAATCCATCGGCTGCCAACCCGTTATTTTATTGTTAAATGAATTGCCGCTCTTTATCCTCCTCCTTGGCTCACTCACTCCATTAATACATTAACCTACTTTCAAAGCTGACTCTTTTTTTTCCATTTATTCTAATAAAATAATTAAGATAATTGGAAAGTATGCAATATTTTAGGAATGCTGTTTTTTTTTCTTCTGTTTATCTACAAGAATGAGGCACAATTTTATAAGAAAAAGAACATTTTTTAGTGATGCTGTACAGGTAACTACGTTAAACACATAATATTTGTGGAGCTGGTTTTAATTTTTAATTTTTATCAGTCCATGTTAGAATTCTTGATCATTGACAAAATATTTTTTTTTAAATCTTGATTTTCTACAGAAGACCTACATAGTTTAACCACCACATCGAACAAAGAAATGAAATATTTACAAAGCAGTTATTATCAACTTGAATTAAATCAGCGAATTACATTAAAAAAAAGCGTTCATACACAAAACAGTTTCATGGTTATTTAGTTTTTGCCTACCTAAAACTCTTTTAATATGTCTACATCTTGAAATATATTTCTACAAGCCGCTGCAATGATTTATCATGTAATTTAGTTAGTTTCTCCCTAAATTTGTTAGCAAGAATTTCACCCGGTTCTTCATTTAATGCTCATTTACTTTTGGTTAAAATAGTTTAGATGGGAGTGTGAAATTTTTAAAATTTTTATATAATATTACCTATAATATGATTCTGTGGAAGAATATTTTCCGTTTTTTAATGACCAGGGCAATACATTTTGACTGTACATTTTTACTAAATATACAGTCAAATTACCAATGCTAAGGATAAACAACAATAAAAAAACCCATCAGTTAAACGTTTTATCTGTGTTTTACAAAATAAAGTAAGCAGTGGGTTAGAACTCCTCAACTATGTCAAGTTTTAATTTTACGGTGTGTTTTTCTTAAAAATAAGATTCAAAGTAAATATATAATTTAGACATTCATAACTCAAGCGATACTCATTTGTCAATTTTCGTTCTTTACTAATACACTTTACAATCCAATAGAATGCAAAGTCTCTGGCCTTTAATAAGTTGATTTATTTTTACTATATCTAATAACACAGAATATGTGCTACACAGCACATGATTTTTTCTTAATTCAATCACTTTACTGTATTCTCTTAATTTTTAAGTCATTCTCTCAATTAAAATAATAATTATCTTATATTTCAATAAGTGAGAATTTATTAACGTTTCACGAGAGAAAAAGAAGGGGACTATTTTCGACGGACCTCGTAATATTGAACTTCTGTCAAATGACGAGGATAATACCCACCCCCAACAATCACACCACGCCGCGGACGGACTTTGAGACTCGACAGATCAAAGGTGTGTCAGCCATTCCAAATGGTGGGTCTTCAGTGGCACAAGGACTCAAACCCTCGAAGTGTCCTCCACCAGTTCGTGACCATAAACCCTAGTCTAAAGTAACCAACGCTTCTATTTCAAAAGCGTAAAGAAATTTCCACGGCAAATCTTAGAATTGAGGTAGAAATTTCGAAAAGGCATAAATATGTTATCACATATAACACCAGCTTTTCTCAAACTGCAAGTCGGCCCCATATCAAGGCGTGATAACTTTACATGGAGGGCGATACCACATCAAAAAAAGTCGAAGATAAAAGATTATCTTAAAACATTTCGAGTGCCAGATGTAAAGGATATTAGACATAAATCGACATAGAATAAACTATTTTTTCTAAAGAAATTTGATATATATAAATATACATATATATATATTTCATTTAAAAAAATATTTTTTGCAATATGTTACTATTTAAAAATTTGAAAGGAAAGTTACATAATACTTACTCTATTACTTAAAGATAATTTACTTAAAAGTAACGAATAAAAAAATTTAATGCCATAAAATCTAGCGTATAAACGCACACCCTCGTATGAAGAGCATCTATATCAGGGATTGCGAACGTTTTTGAGACGCAGGTCAAATTTTGTTCATATTTTTTTTAGTACTAGCTCGTGGGTCACTAATGCTCATTTGCACCAGAGTATAGTTTAAAAATTTTTAACTGAGTACATTTAAAGCTAAACATCTAAAACTCAACCGGTTTAACGAAAAAAAAGTGGACGTGGTGTGGCAATTTAAAATTTTTTACGGGGGTTAAAAATCTTAAGTGTTTGGTGAAAATGGCAATAAGTGTTTGAGTGAACAAGGAGTAACGAAAATTACATACAATATATATTATAAAATATTATTTATTAGTATATATATATATGCATGTATAACAAAATTAATTACAAAGTATTTTAATGAGAAATCTGTTGCTGTTTATTTTCAGATAGTATTTTAATATTAGGTTCATATTTCGTATTCATTATTTTAACGCGTTTCGCAGTTAATTCCCTGTCAAATCTACTTCTATTAGAAGATTTTACGAAGTTCATTGAAGAAAACAATTTTTTTCGTATGAATATGTGGAACCAAACATCGTTAAAAGAGCATTAACTAGTTTTTCCATGATATAAAATTATTTGGTAAATAATCTATACGTTTAATGTAATATTTTCAATTTTTACTATGGAATCAATATTATCTGAGCTACTTGTAACACAGTTTTCCCCTACTTCAGAAATCAAGTCTTCAAATTTTGTTTTGAACACTACGCTGCTTCGAAATTCAACTAATTCCATTACTAAATTAGTGATACCTAGCCACATAAATTCAGTTAACTCTATTGTTTCAAATTCTGTTTAGTTTGGATATAAAATAAAGTTGAAGCAAATGATTCAAGAGTGTTTCAGGAGTAAGTTAAGTAAAATCTTAATTATATGTTAGTAGCTTTAAACATCTGCGATTGCTCTTCTAATTATTTACTATGTGCATTTCCTACCTTTAGTTGTGCTGATTAAGTAAAAGGGACAAATAAAGTTGCGTTTAAAACTTACTTAGGCAGATTTTGCTCGAACCTCCAAACACCAACAACCCGAAGTGGGTTGTTACAAGATGTCAAGTTTCATCAAAAAGATTTTAATATTTTCAAACATCGTTAAAACAATTAGTCCATGCCCTTGAAGTTTATTATTCAGTTCATTAGAATGTTGAGTGTGATATCGCATAAAAGCATTAAATCATTTAACCATTATATATATTGGATAATTCATCGAAGCTATTGTCTTTTTCAATTAAAAAGAGCTTCTTACCAAGTGATTAAAAACTTGACCGAAACTAAGACATCGCACGTTGTTTGTTGCATGTCAAAATCTCTGAATATTGGCAATTTCCTCTACAAATCGGGCAAATTGCCGTTTAGAAAGAGCTTTTGCGTTTATAAAAAGTTTATTACTTTTGTTACAACTGACATTACACTGGAAAATGTTTTTTAAACCATGTTTCGTACATTAAACTTGCTTCTGGTATTATACAATGAAATTCAATTAGATAATGCGAAATGTTTTGCTTAAGTTACTGAATACGCCCAATGTTTTTCCCTACAATTCCAGGTGCACCGTCTGTTGTTACAGAAACTATTTTCCGAAGGTCAATACCCATTTCTTTAAATGCTATATCAAATTCTTTAAGAATATCAAGACCGGTACACTTCCCTTTTCCCCCACGTTATTAGTTTTACTGTCTCTTCTTTCATTATATTTCCAAACTTATACCGAGTAAAAAATGCTAATTGTGCATAACCATTTACATCATTAGTCTCATCTAAAGCAACTGCATACATTTCTGCATAAATTAAGTCGTTATGTTTTTGTGATAAATTTTTTTCTCTCTAATTCTATTACTTAGTCTTTAATTATATTGCGACCTATAGGTGACTCATTTATATGCTGTATAATCAAGTATTTTACCTTAAAATCAGCAAAAAGTGCAAGACTACATTCTAAAGACGCTTTTTTTTTTTACAAAATCTTCTTTTGAAAGAGGTTTCTGGTGGTTAGCAATGCAATGGGCAACTTGGAAACTAGCAGGTGTAAATGTTATTTTTTGGAACCAAAAAAATTTTAAAATGCTGCATTGAGAAATTTTTTTTTCTTTCTTCATCTGTTCACATGCCGGGATTAGAATGCAATGTTACAAATTTTTACGTTATATGTACGTGAAGTCACTTTTTCTTCACAAACTATGCATATAACCATTTTATTGATTTCAATCACGCTATATTTATAAAACTATTCAGCATAAGGCCTGGAACTTGTATGGCTTGTTTTTAACCACCGACATAGTACAGAGCTACAATTAAAAATATTTATATTTAGAATGCAATAAGTTTGAGAAGAAATTTTGAATTAATATACCAATATATATATATACATACACATCAATGCATATTAATTTTAAATGGGTTCGAAATGGTTGTCACTAAGTTCAATACTGGTATTGACTGGTACAGGCGTGCCTTAAATTGCAAGTCAAGAATTGCTCATATCGAGAACAACAGATATGCGCATCGCACTAGAGTTTGCAGCCCCAGGATCTCGGTGTTTCTTCCAATCTCGAAATCCCAGGATTAAACAGGCACTTCTCGCGCAGGGTGTGTCATACCCGCCGTCTAACTTTTTTTTATCGCTCCTTCTAAACCGTTTTTGAAAAATGGATAGTTTCTCGTGTAGCTGGCTTTAAGGTCATAACCTCAGAGAAGCCTTAGCTTGTAGCGAATTTTAATTATATATTTTTGGACATCGCCTCTTCGGGTATGTCATACCCTGCGCGTAAATCACCGTTACAGTTCTGAATGCATGAGTGTGTTTAAAATCTTTCTTATGCTATGCATATTATTGCAGTTATGATGAAGAAATGTGATTTTTTAGTAATTTAATACATACAGTATTTAATAGATATAGTACAACAGTATTTTCGGATGAAGAAATTCTCCACGGTTACGATGAGGAAAAATCAAATGATGAAGAGTATAACATCAAGTATGATTCCTCTATTGAAATAGATCCAGATTTAGAAAATGGAGACACTGTTGAAAAAAAAAACATTTGAGAAGAACGTAATTTTAAAGGAGACAACTGGTACACATCTTATCCACTTTCAGATGAACTTTTGAAAAGAAAAAAAAAACTATTGCTGGAACAAAATAAGAGAAAATAGAAAAGAAATTCCAAATTTTTTGAATTTAAAGAATAGAGAAGATTACTCCTATATGTTTAGTTTGAAAAAGATACAGATAAAAAAATAAATAATATCCAGTGAAAACATCGCACACACTCATGACGAGATTAAAGGAGTGTATAAACAGTGCACTGAATGCCCTTATAAAAAGAACAGAAAAACTAAATTTAC
Source organism: Trichonephila clavata (assembly GCA_019973975.1). Classification (NCBI taxonomy): domain Eukaryota; kingdom Metazoa; phylum Arthropoda; class Arachnida; order Araneae; family Nephilidae; genus Trichonephila; species Trichonephila clavata. The sequence continues at coordinate 30,021 of BMAO01019878.1, read as the reverse complement.
GTGTGAAAAATGCAATAAACATGTTGTATTTCCTACTTTTCTTCCTTTTTAACCTTTGTACACAAATTTTAAGGTAAAAACACAATGTAAATACCATTGGGTATGACATACCTGGCACAAGAACTTTAGATCCTTTTTTTCACACGAGTGGTGCAGGGCTAAGATAGCTAATCCCGGGATTTAATTTTTACCTGAATTATGTCTTAAAATTTTTTTCTCATCAAAATTTTCTGAGAGAATTTAATTTTTAGAAAATTTATATTTTTTAATGAATTATGTACGTATATTTTTTGTGTGCAATTATAAGTGCTATAAGTAATATATATATATATATATATATATATATATATATATATATATACAGGGTGTTCAGCCTTTTAATGTGACCCAATAGCTAATTCCCGAACCGTTTGGTTTAGATATGCACTTCCAATTTAAAAAATATTTCAAAACAGGTAAAGAATGTTTTTACGTGTCTTTCGAACCAAAAAACCCATTTAAAAAAAATTCCAAAATTTAATATTTTATACGGTTGCTAGGTCCTATCACTTATATTTGGAAGAAGATGCAGTACACAAACAGAAAATAAACACAAAAAGTTTCATTTTATTACGATAAAAACTGACCAAGTAATGGAACTTTGAAAATCATACATTTTATTCATTTTCTCGGTAATTTTCAAGAAGCTAGTAAGGGGCCGTCTCCAAAGTGAAATTAGTTCGAACTCTTGCAGGAAACTTTTGCTCTTGCACGTCACTCTTATGTAAATCGTTTTTAAATTTAAAAGCATACGTTAATAATACAATAATTGAGTATATAAGAAATAAAATTTATTCTGTGTACGTGTAAAACATAGAAAAAATAAAATATTTTGGATGAAGAAAACGTTTCAAAAGCAGTTCCAAAAAATTAGTTTTATATGCTGCGGCTTCAGTCTGATTCTGCATTTTTGCTGATCATGACGAGCGATAAAAATCTGTTGTGCAGTCGCTTGCAGTTGCATACAGTCGTATTCTAATAGTACGAATTCTAGTACAGGAGAACGAGATGTATACAAAAGAAGAATACTGCGAAATGGTACTATTTTATGGGCAGTGTAATTGAAATTTTTTTTAAATGGTTTTTTTAGTTTGAAAAGCACGTAAAAACTTTCTTTAACTTTTTTAAAACTTTTTTTCAAATTTGAAGTGCATATCTAAATCGAACGGTTCGGGAATTAGCTATTGGGTCACATTAAGGTTGGACACCCTGTATATATATATAGCTCGCATTTCTCCTATGAGAGACTGTCTCACAGATCTAAGTGGTTTACTCTGCAATATTTACTCAATAATATAAGTAACAATTCAGGAATAGATTTTGTCACAGTTCCTTCTTCAAGTTAATGCCGTAAATTAATAGCGGACATGCTTGAAAGATTTGATTCTTCAAATACCATTGTATTACTAACAGTTCATGCAACTGGTTCTTATATATTAAATAAGACAACACTGATTCACATTTGTATTCAATTAATGAATCAATTTGTACTCAAAAACCATTATTAGTGAGCTGAAGAACTAGTTAAAGTTATCAAAGAAGTATATGCATTGATGCAGGCTATTAGATTTGAGACATTGTCATCGAAAATTCAAAAATAAATGTCTCTTTTTTGAAAATGGAGGGAGACGTGGTGATTACTTGGAAAGAACATACTCTTATTTATAACAACGATAAAACCTACTAGTGTAGAGTCTGAACGATTTTCTTCAGCAGGAGAATTTGTTACAAAAATAAGAAGCCGTTTGATTGTTGTAACACTGGATGAGCTGTGTTTTTTAAAAGCTTATTTATGGAAACACAAGAAATGAAGAAATGTTTTTTTTTTTAACTTCATTATGTACTATTTTTATTTGTTTTTTTTTAATGATGAAATGAGTTTTGTTTTGATTTGTTTCAATAAAAAATAATATTAACCCAATTTTTAATTATATTTTTAGTTTTATTACGCAACTTCAACTATGCTAACAGGTAAGTATTTTTAATAAATGATCCAATCCTAATCCCGGGATTGAAAATATAACTCGGGATTGTAAACCCTACATCGCAACCATTGGCGCCTCACAAGGCAAAAAGAGAGGGGACGATACAAGTGCTATGCAAGTCCCTTTCTACAAACATAACTGAACATAACCTTACAAAAGTTCATTTTATCTGAAGAAAATTCTTTAAATATGGTTATTTGCTTTGGTTTTTCGTTTATTTTCAACAAACAAAATGTGAGTAAATTGATTTGATATTTTGATGAATGATTTATTTGATATTTTGTAAACACACCTTTGCTTTATTTCAAATATGACATACTTTCATATATATTTGTTTTCATTTGCGTAGCTTTGGAACCGTAACGATCAAACTTAAGGTTATGGACAGCATCTATACTGCTTTTGTGAAAATGCTGTGCTTGAAAAAATACAAATAGAGAACATAAATAATCCACACAAATTAGAAAAACTAAATAAACCCGCTCAAACAAACAAGTGGCTGCTTAACAATCATGAGTCAGTTAAAAAGCTTGAGTGGGTCAGTGTTTGACTCACGGGTCATAGTTTTATCCTCACTGATTTATGACTTCTAAGCTACATTTTTTAATTCTGAGGTATATACGCTTTATATCGTCTGTATGTGTGCATTTCAACAACGTCATTTATTCGAGATACTACCATGAGCTGTTGAAAAGAAACCCTATAAGTTCATATGGAACTTCATTTTTTAAATTAAACAATGTGTCGATGTACGTAAATTATATTTTTTTAAGCTCACATCTTTTTTTTTTTAAGCTATCATTTTTATACGCGTTATGTAACGTGTGTCCGTAAATTTCGATCTTGTTTTTTTTTGTGAAAAAGTGCGCCTTATATCCCGGATTATACAGTACTCGTCTTGATTATTTGTACGGTTTCTAATGAAGGTTGTATTGCAGCCTTAGCTTTAAACTACATTCTTTAAACTACATTCTTATTGCATACAGTGCATTATTAATGTATGGAGAGGCGATGAAAATTATGAATGAAAATTGGTTTACAAGTATTAAAAGTTTGAGAAACGCTGATATGCACATACTACTTACAAATGAAACATTCTATATATATTTTATTATTTTTCTTGAAGTGATCCTGTAGCCCTAGATTAAATAGACAAACCAAAATCGTGAACCAAGTTGTCAAATGCGATTGTGATAATGGATAAAAATTTCAATACTCGCCATTCTCTGCTCATCGCTCGTGTCGAGCCTCCTGGTTAATTGTATCAATTCACATAATGTACCAATTAAAAAAATACAATCTTCTAACTTTTGTTAGAATTACATTTTTATTTATGAAAAAAATATATTTTTGTGCTAACCGTAACCGTGGCGGCCCGAGACCTGAACTTAATGTGGGCAAGATTCATTTCGCGAGGCCCTCTGGTGGCGTAAGAAAAGGGCCCATAAAATAAAAATAAACAATTTTTATTCATAAAGAAAACAATTAAACCTTTTACGCATATTTCTTTGGCACATTAAACAATAATGAAAAGAAAAAAATAGAAAAAAATAACGAAACATAAATTTTCTATTTTAAATTTTGCTGAAATCCACAATGATGGGTTCGTAATTTATCTTAGCTGCTCTATATCTGCTTCAATATATAAAACTGCCGAAGCTGAAGGTCTTCCCTGACCCAATGTATTTCTTACAGATTTCTTTATCAATTTTGATTTTGAAAAGCTCCTCTCATCAGAAGCGGTACTTACAGGTATTGTTAAAAAAATTCGAAAGACAATGCAACTATTTGGGAAAATTTCTTTCAAATTTTTCTCTATAACATATCGGAGCAGATATTTCGCGTCTGTAATGGTGTTCGATAAATTTGGGATCATATTTTGTAATTTTTCATATAATGCATAAGGTTGGAAGATACTGCTCTCACCTACTTGCAGGAATATGTGTAAATCTTGAGAATTTTTCAGTATTTGCTCTTTTGGAATATTTTTTAACTTGTTTAAGTCTTATGGAAAACTAAAATTTTCAAAATGATTTAAAGACATAAATCTTGAACCTATATTGTTTATCACAGAATCAATCATGGTATTAAAAAAGTCTGTTTTAAACCGGCTTTTGACAGACTCTATAGGTTGATCGTCGCCTTCATAATCAAACATTCTTTTCTATTTGTCTACCCTTTTATTTTTAAAATTTTTTGGCAAATCATAACTGCTTTCCTCAATAACTTTACAAACATCAGGCAAGCATTTTCCGAATCCAGTTTGTCGATACTCTTTGATCCAGCTATAAAATGTACGCAAATGTTCAAGAGTAATGCTTTAATTTGCTTGTACAGTAGCTTAATTTGCTTATGGTATTGACACGTATTAATAACTCATACCTGTACATATAATAATACGATACATTTCAAACTCAACAATTAATTTAAAACGTAATCTCAATCACGAGTGAGTTGGATTATTCCGATTGGTTTCTTAAGTTTGCTATGCATTCAACAACATCATCAAATTGTAATAATGTAATTGTAATTATAATTCTTCACCGCCTCGATTCTGCTTTCCCACCCTGTGACTGATAAAGGCTTAATATTTAATTTATCTTTGATAATTTTCCGGCGTTTGCTGGAAATTGAAAATAACAACAACAAAATCTTCTGAATAAAACCAAAAAATGTTTTTGTTGCCACTTATGAATTAGCTACGTCTTCCAAAAACAGATTCCAGCTATGACAACCACAAGGTGTGAAAAATACTCTGGGATTTATATTTAATATTCCAGTTTTAACTCCACTATTTATGCCTACCATATTTCACCATTGTCGTATCTTGTCTATGACAGTTCTAAATATCTAAGATTTGTTTTTATAGCTCTCTCAATGTTGCATTGGTCAAATATTCTCCAGTCGTTTCAGTGACAGCCAAAAATCAGATCAAGTTTTCTACTATACTTCCAGTTGATGTACTACAATATCTTAAGATGACCGACATTTGTTAAATTCTACTACAGTCTCTAGTGCAGTCGAGTAAAAACAGAATAATACTTTGCCTCTTTTCTCTCACCAATCACTTCACTGGTAACTGTGTTTGACATGATTGTGATCAATTCATTTTGAATATCGTGGTTTAAATAATGATGCACAAGTTGTTTATTATCAATGCGATTTATGTGTTCCAGAAACGTAGGATCATACTTAGATATCAATTTAAATAAGTCTATAAGAAATTTCCAAAATTCTTAGTGTCTTTGTCTATTTTTAGATATTCTCTAAACGCCATAATACGATATGCTATAAGAAATTTATATGATATCAATTAATCTCTCAAACAAATTGTACCAATGTTTTTGAGATTCAAGAATTCACCTTTTGTTTTCTCGGTCTAATGTTTTTCCGTGCTTTATTCCCTTCTCTAATACTATCCATTGGAACATATAGGCCAAATGTTCTTTAGTATTCTCATGTGTGTGTGGAATACTATTTAAGTGTTTTCAATCACAGCACCCTTCATATACCATTTGAGTTTGTGAATTGCCAAATAGTCTGCATGGAAAACAGAAAACTTTATTTTAGTACTTGAATAAGCCAACCAGCAACGCGACGTTGAGTTTCACTATTATTTAGTTTTCTTGAGAAATGAAAATTGGAAAAGTGTCTATGATCATCATCTTTAGAATAATATTCATCACTGTTATTTAACTGCTGTGTAGGACCACTTTGAACTACATCATGACCGGTGAGCATCTGTCATGGGAAATTTACACAATCCCGGGTCAAAACTGGAAAATACTTGTTTCACTATGTCACTGACATCTCTATTTACAGGCGAAGAACTAATTTCAATCTCTTCTTCTTGATTGTTACTTATGTTACTCAACGGGAACATAGAAACCACAACGTCAAATTATGATTGGCAAACTTTTGATCATATTTCTATTTCCGATTTTCATCGTTCTGTATCAATAATCGGTGCACTAGAGCAGAGGTTTGCAAACTTTTTTGCCTCATAGACCTCTTGACAGATTTTTTGGTTTGGGGTAGACCCTTACTTATCTGATAGTAAAGTTTTCCAAATTCATCAATTTAAATGTTTTTTTGACAGCAGGTATAGAGCAACTTACTTTAAAAGATTTAAACTTTTAACTGAAGCGATGTATAGGGATTAAAACTTAAGAAACCCCATGTTACTTATTTAATTAAAATTTGATTAATGCATAAAATAACGGCGCAACAAACATATGCTTTTAGTAGGAGGGATGAATCTGAAAATGCAATAACAAACTTCCAACATTTGGCATCAATCTTGTCAAATGTAACTCTAAAAATCTTCTCAGTTAATAATGTCCAGTCTTTTCTTCATTTTTTTTTGTCTTTGTTTTGATTAGAAAGCGCATTGAAACTCCATCTCAATCGGAAAAAACAGTTAAACACTTTCGCAAGATATTTTATAATATTGAATAATTAACAGGTACATCTTTTTAAAGCCAAAATTGTTGACATCAGTTTCTAAACTTTTCTTTAAGATCTCCGTTATTGCCAGTTCCTAATGCCTAATTCTTGTAATCTGACATTTTTTTTTCAAAGTGACCATAAGAATTCATTGCATACTGTGGTGTTATGAGAAGTCAAAATTCATTGCATACTGTGGTGTTATGAGAAGTCAAAACATTCTCAAACCTAGTTCCAAAATCTAAAAAAAAAGGGCATTTAAAACTTGAACGTAGATTAAAACGCCTTTTTCCTGGCAGATTGTCTGTGACAATTGAAAAATTGGGAAAATTTGAGATATCCAAAATTATACTCCTTTAGCTTAATTCTAGCAAGAAAGGCTGAAATGTAGTCCTTGTTTTAATAAAATTTATGCTGTCGCCTTGTAGCTTCAAATTAACCTCATTAAATTTAGTAAATAAATCTATTAAGGCGATATGGTACCATCTTCACAATTTTTTTTTATTTTTAATATTTAATACTTAGTTTTAATTGTATTTTATAAAGGTTACTATTTAATAATAATTCCATACAATAATTTTTTAATTTGTTGCAAAATGTTTGTAAAAATAAAATTTTTTTAGCTTTTTTAAGCCTTTTTTAAATCCCCAAAGCTTTTTTAAATATGTTTCTTTTCTCCCAAAATTTTTTTGCCAAGTACCTTATAATATACTAGATAAAACTGTCCATGGGTTTTTTTTCTACTGCTGCTCTTTAATTTATTATTATTTTTTTTATAGTTAAACTTCCAAAAATTCCCAAAAAAACATTAATTTTCATTTTGAAAATTTTTAGAAAAAGTACTAAACATGTTAGAGCTAATCTCTGCACAGTTTTACAAAACATACATTTCAGAACATGTATAAAAAATTTCAAACCCATACTTCAATTATCAACAAAGCCTTAGGGTTTAGAAAGATAGTATGTGTACAAAAATTCAACATGGAGAAATATGAGTTTGAAGTTCTCCTTCCATGAATAACATGATATAATATTTATCGAATAGTCTGAAACTTTTATGAAATGTTAATTAGCTTATTTAAAACTACTTACCATAAAAAATTGCTCAGATGTAGAAAAATTAAACAGTATACTACCATAATGAATATATAGAAAAAAACGAATGAAAGATATATATTTCATAAAATTTAATCTTAATAATTATAAAAAATAAATAAATACACACACTTCAGAGCTAATTCCATCCTAAGAGCTAGTGCACAATATGTTCAAAAGATGTTTATGCCTTTATTTTTTATTTCCATGATTTTAAAAGCCTTCGCATGTTAAATATTGTGAACGAATAAAAGCAAAAGCAAATAGCAATTTATAGGTAAAATACATCAAAAATATAAGAACTGTATATGTGAATTTGTTTAAATAAATATCTTAAAATATTTTTATAATAAAAGTGTTGAATTTCGCCCCCCCCCCCATGGGATATATTTATATAACCGAAAAAAAGTATTTAAAAATGGGAGAGTTTTTCTATTCTTGCGAATTAGATTTTTAATTATTTGAATTATCAAAATGTGATTTAGTATTTGTTCTTTAGAAGAATCCGTTTTGAAGTTTTAATTTCATTCATAATAATATCATAAAAATCACGCACAACTTTTAAATCTTGACCAAATCCATTTGATCCTCCCAGTAAATAATTCACAAACTAGAATTTTTGCATGAATTGCACAATTCTTTCTTAAAATGATTTATTACTGCATATATAATGTCAATCTCATTGATGAGCATTAGAAAAGTAATTAATTCATTTTTTATAAGGCTCTTTTCTAGCAGATAATCTGAAATGTAGGCGTGGTAGTTGTTGTTTAGCATCAAACATTGCTCCATTACTTAATAAAAAATGCAGGTAAAGCTTTGAAATTTTCAGGCATACTTATAAAGATTCGGGGTTTCAAATAAGCTAATAAAAGTTTTTTCGACAGTTTAATGATTTTTAGGGTACCATATCGCCTTAAATAGGTAAGTCTGCTTTCCCCACTTGATGAAATTTCCTTTTAAAATTAAAGACACGATCTGTTTTAATGAGAGCTACTGTCACAGACCCTCTTTGCATCTTCATGCACTCCCAGACACTTTTATCTCTGATGTAGACCCCTCGGGGTCTATATAGATTACTTTGGGAATCACTGCACGAGAAAAACTTCCAAATTTAACGGAGCTTTGGAAACGGATAAATGTTGTTGAAAAGTCGAAGGAACCGATTAATTTGACTCTGTACTGCCACATTCAGTCCGACCGAGAAATTTCATCATACCTGAAATTTGAACCTGGTTGGATGCAACTCTTTCCGCTTTTCCTTTTCTTTTTGTTGCACCAGATTTCCAATTGCTCCCTTTATCTCTCTTAGTGCCTAAGCCTGACATAATTGATAAATTATGAAAAATGCACAGTACCACAATTATATATTCCCACATCAAATACTTTTAAAATTTATAATGTGATATAGAAACATGAAGCGTGACTGTTTTTGCATGCGATGATTTAATTTGCTTTCTAACGATGGGATGTCCTGAGCTATGCCCCGTCTCTGACCGGAGACTCCCCGCACGATAGAAGCTTAACTCCAGCGAATGTTGCCAGAACAAATATGAACGAATGAGCGGAAACGACAAAGTGGAGAATTTTTTAATAAAACAAAATGAAAAACAATATTTTCAAGAAATATTTATTAATATGTTTTCATCTTTATATATAAAAATTACGTGTCATAGTGTTTGCCCGCGATGGACTCCAAAACTACTCAACCCATCATAATACAATTTTGCATGCTGTGCGTCATTTCGTCCAACTTAAAACATAGGATAATTTTCATTTCAATTAATGACGAGATAATTATTTTATTGCCGAAAATGTTAAGAGTCCGGAAAACACATTGCCAGATTTCGTGAATATTCACGTAAGGTAATAATTGCAAAGTGTGGCAATGCTCATGTTTCTGTGGAAGCAGATATTGCAAAACAAAATGCACGAAAATTAGATACCTGGTGTATTTCGGGGTGTGGAATCCGATTTTTGCGTCAGTTTCCAAAAATAAACGTAAATTTTCCGGATAAGGCCAGCCAACCGTATTTTAGGCACACCATAACAGGGGCTTACATTAAAAGCTTTGGATCGTAAAAACTTGGACCCTGGCGTATTTCAAAACGAATAATCCGAATCTGATATCACTCTGAGAAATAACTATAATTTTGCCACGCGATTTAGGATAACTATTTATTACGCAAAACATGGCAGAAACTTATCCTTAAGGTCTTGATTGCAGTAAAAAGGCGTTTCTGTTGTAATTCGGGATGGTGAACGAAAGTCTAAAATCGAATTTTAGAAATTCCTGTAACTTTGTCAGATAATGCCGGACAACCCTAATGCCCCTTCCATTGACTCAAATTGCCGGCTCAGTGGCACAAAAGTAATCTCCAGTTGTATCTAGGGGCTGGAAACGATAATTTGAAATCATATTTCAGAAACTCCACTAAAATTGCCGGTTATTGTTTGAATTAGGAAAAAAGACATATCATTCGAGTCCCACATTCAGATTTCCATTCTCTCTAGCGACTGAACTTGCAAGTGCTGGAGCATCAAAAGTCAGCTCCGTGTGCATTTCGGAGTGAGAAATGAGAATCTGAAATTGAATTTCAGGAATTCCGATAACTTTGTCGGATAATACCGGTCGACCGTATTTTAGACACACCGTTGCAGGGGCTTGCCTTAAATGACTTGGATCGTGAAAACTAGGTAGGACCCTGGCGTATTTCAAAACTTATAATCCGAATCTGATATACAATCTGAGAAATAACTGTAGCTTTGCGGGCTAATTCAGGATGACCGTCTTTTATGAAAACTCTCCCTTGAAGTCTTGACGCGGGAAAAGTGCATCCCGGGTGTAATTTGAGATGGTGAAAGAGAGTCTGATATCGAAATTTAGAAATTCCTGTATTTTTGCCAAATAATGCCGGGGGATCGGAATATTCTCGGACAGCAGCACCATCCTAACTTGCCGACGTAGAGACGCAAAAAGTGGCTCTTGATTGTATTTCAGAACAGCCGATTTGAATATTTGTAATCCAATTCAAGATAATCCCATAACTACGTCAAATAATGCCAGACGAAAGTATTTTGCGCGAACTGTTGAAGGGGCTTGCTTTAAAACTCTTGAGGTGTTAGAAATGTTTTCCTGGTGTTTTTCTGGGTGGGGAACAAGAATAATCTGAAATCAGATTTTAGAAACTCCCGTAACTTTTCTGGATAATGCCGGACGACCGCAATGTCCCCGTTCAGAGACTGATCTTATAGGATCTGGGGCGTCACATTTGGCACCGATTGCTTCTCGGGGTGGGAACGAGAATCTGAATACAGACTTCAAAAGCTTCCGTAAATGTTCTGGGTATGGCTGGAACGGGGTCAAATGGTTTTGCGTTCGAGTCCCACCTCCGGAATTTCATTTCCTACAGCAACTAAACTTGAAGGCGCAGCCTTCCAGAAATGCGATTGCAATAGGAAATTGAATCTTCGGTCATTGTTGTCACTTTATTAGATGGTGGAAAAACTGCACATTCCTCATCAAGCTGCCATTGGACAATCTTAAGGATAAGTGTATCATGACCCATAAACATTAACTCAAAGTGTTACATAGAACTTTGCAAGATTTAAATGGCAGCGAGAGAATATTCAGTGTTGCGGTCGTACTACTCTCTGGTGATTTCCGACAGACATTAACTCTACTCTACTTTTGCTCACGAGATTAACGCCTGTTTAAGACAATTGTTTTTATGGCGAAACGTGGAAACATTTCTATTGACCATAAACACGAGATTACATTTGCTAGATAATCATTTGGAGCAGATATTTTCTAAGCAACTGCTAAATATTGGAAACTTTGAAGTTGAACTTCATCCCAATACAGAATGCACGAAACAGACAAACAAATTCTGTACTGTTCTTCAGACAAAAAGGAACTGATTCAGAGTGTTTTTCCGGATATACTGTATAATTATCTTGATAATTATTGCCTCTGTAATCCTGTAACTTAATCAAAAAAACTGTTGATATTGTGATGAAATAAACTTCCAGACACAGGATTGTTGCCAGTTGACCAACTGATTTTAAATCAATCGACACTATTGTTGATGGAAACTAAACCGTAAATATTCAAACCGAGTTTTTGAATTCTCTAGATATATCAAGAATGTCACCACACAATCTTCGGTTGAAGATTGGTTTCTTGGTTATTCTGCTGCGTAACTTGATTATGCAACAGTGCATTTTTGATCATCAAAATAATTACCGGGAACTTCTTGAAGCAAACATTTTGAATGTAAAGTTTAAATGAAAATTCGTTTCCCTTGCTATGGAATATGTTGCCACGTATTCCACTGATACCATCAGAATCACCCATATTATTCAAAAGACTTCAATTCCCAATTCATTTCGCTTTCGCGTATGAAAAAAAAGGAATCTGAAAATCAAACAATATTCATTTGTTGCTTAGACTTAGAAAATCCATGTTTTTCGAATGGGCAACTAGATGTTACATGCTCATGTGTGCAGAAACCGATGAATGTATTTGAGTTAGCAAAATACGGGTTACCAAAAAATATTGTGCACTGCTTAGCGATTAGTTATATAAAATTATTTGTTGTTATACTTTAAAATGATAAAAATAATTTTAAAAATTGCAAAGAATCAACGTTATTCACCACAATTATAAAATTAAATCTTCATGTGTTGTTACTTAAAGACTTCGTTAGTAATTCATGCATTATACTACACTCAAATAGGAGATGAAAAAATGCAAAATTAAAATAATTATGTTGTTTTATACTTTATTTCAATCCTCCAAAATTGTAAGCGAAATTGAATTTGACTGCATTGAATATCTTAGAATAATATTGAACTAACATATTAAAACAAAGCCACAGCAACGCGTGAATGGGTCAGCTAGTTCACCAATAAATAGAATGTATTTTTTTTAAACAAAAAGTCGATATATCAATTTTTCGATATCTTATGGCGAAAAATAGAGGTATTTGAGAATTATCTAAAAACTCTGTGGTATGCACTTTTTTATTTTTCTTTCTTTCGTTTAATATATTTCGGCTTTGAGGCACGAGGCCCTATGGACCGCGTGGCCGTGGTCAATGGCCCACATCGCCCACACCTTACCTTACCCACACCTCTGTTTAAGAGCATTCTATTCTAAGTAATTCAAATACCTTTTATTTCTTTCAAAAGGCGACAGAGATCCAAATTATTTACACGTATCGAGAGGAATGTGAATCGAATTTAAAACAACTCTTTTTTTTTAATTTTATGGCCAGTGATTAATTATGATGATGGCAATGTGATAGAGAAGGCACGCGTATTTCATTTTTGATCTGATACTTATTTTGAGAAGTGAAGTGGTCATAGTGCTTTTCATGGGTCTTAAGTTGATTTTCCTGGTTAAATTTTCCTATTTAGAAAATTATTTCCACTGCACATCAGAAGGACACGCTTTTAATTCTAAATGTAGAAATTGTGATCATCGTCAAATTTAAAATAAAATAAATGGCTCCGTGATTAATCTTGATTGATTTCCCATCTCTTTCTCTTATCTTTTTTAAAGAGAGTAGGTTCTATAATGATTTTACTCTAACTTCTCTCGCTAAAAACTCAAAGAGAAATAAGACAAATGTTGTGATGTTAAATGTGTGTTTTCTTGCGTAATTTTAGATTATAATTTTTTACGCTTTAGAAGTTTTTCTCATTTATTATCTATCTATTTATGATAAAATGAAACATTTTTAGGAATATATGCATTTTTTAAAATATTTTTTTCAGGAAAATATCTGGATTTTTCGAATTTTATATTATTAAATATTCAGAATGTGTTTCTAAACTATAATGAGAGATAATTGTAAATATTCAGATCTATTATAGAAACATAAAGGGAGAAAGCAATGCATCAAAACTTAAAACTTTTAAGAGTGCATTTTTTTTTAATTTTCAAGTTTTGGTGTTACTGAACCCTACCTTGTAGAGGAGCTGATGCAAGTTAAACATGTCGTGGCTCAATGTCCTTTAGTTGGCGTTGTGTGGAATTTTGGAGAGCTCAGGAGTCATTCTCGTCACTTGCCCAAAGTGCGAAATTTTGAGGCCAGAGTTATTACTGACATTTAAAAAGGTTTTGATAACATAAATTGGTCAATATTATTTCAAATTTTCAACAACTACTGTATCCGACTTTGTTTTTAAAAAATTATTTAGTCCTATTTGATTAATCGGTTTGTTGTTTTTTGTAATCCTAATTTTTCTATTAAACATCCAATTAATCAAGGCTGTCCTCAGAGTTCCATTCTTGTCTCCATCTTATGGAACATTTGTTTTAATCCGGTCTTAGGTCTTAACTCGGAAATTTTTTTAATCTAAGCTTTTGCAGATGACCTTACTGTTATCACCAAAGGTAAAGCCCGAAAAACTTTGGAAATTGAAACAAATTCAATTCTTGATCAAATTTCTGATGAACTATCAAAAATCTTAAACTTGTCATTCTCCTGAAAAAACTTACTCAGTTGCATTCAAGTGTACAGTTCGTGGTGGTACTGTGTTTCGCAGGAAACCTATCTTTAAAATCAATACGGTTTCTATTGAAGTAGTCAACTCTATTAAATAGCTCGTGGGCTTATTATTGACAAACGGCTCTCTTGGCTCCCTCATATCAATTTTTTAAAAGAGAGAATTTATCAATTGTCTCTTAATTTTATTAAAAGTTTGTTTTCCATTTAAAGCTTAAAATTTTTTGTAATTGTGGTACTTTACTGTGATTGAACCCATCATTTTCTATGTTGCGGGAATTTGGGGTAGCTCGATCATATCTCATCACATTCTAAACTGAACGCTATTCAAAAACTTTATCTTTTAAAAATCACGAAGGGCTTTAGGACCTCCCCCACCAACGCCTTACAAATCATATCTGCTACTTCCTCTAAGTTCCAACTCTAAATTTATCTATCTTAATTTAATAAAGAATAAACTTACTTTGTACCGCAACTTTTATAATATTTTTTGGGGTTAAGGCTCATAATAATAATTTAAGGATATTGCAGATCATTTTGCTAAAGTAGCTACTACTAATGGTGTAGACGTGAGTGTGTTCCAGCCTCTCATTCTTATATCATTAATATCCTTCAAAATAAATTGATTGAAGACTGGGAGAGTTAGTTGTGAAACTCTAATACTGGCATACGAGTCAAATTCTTCTTTCCCAAACCGTTTAGAGATCAATCCCCATTCCAGTTACGTCACACATTCCTTAACAAACCATATCACCTTTGTTTCTTATTTGCATCGCTTCAAATTAAAAGCTACCTCCAGATGTCTTTGTGATTCTGTTCGGGATGCTGACCATTATGTGTTCACATGTCCTCTGCCAAAAGATTTCCATTTGGTCTCTCCATCTCAAAATGCTAAAAAAGCCGGGTTCCAATATATCATTAGAAATCCATCCATTCACTCTAAACTGAAATCACGTATTCAAATTGCCTTTAGAATCCGGGTTCAAGTTCCTTAGGTGGGATTGGATCGGTACTCTTATGTGGTCACAAGCGGGTTTCTTTTCTCTCCTTCCCCTAATGGTTCGTACCTTTTTAACACGCTTTTATGAGTTTCATTTGCATGTAACGGGATCTTAGAACTCGATTTTTACCCACTTTAAAAAATCGGATTAATTCGAAATTTTGCGCACTTGTCAAGGATTGATGACATTACAACAATTTAATAACTTCGTTCCATTGTCCTTATCAGGATCGTCAGGAATAACGAAAATCAGATTTGGTGACAATTCCATATACCACTTCTAGATTTGGTAACTTATTGCATGTACAATTTTTAGATTTGGCAACTAATTCCATATACCGTTTTCACATTTGGCGACTAATTCCAGATTTAGCGACTAAAAGAATAAGGTGTAACCCTAAAGCGAGTGTTTTTAATTTAAAGCTAAGTATATATGCAAGTGTAAAATACACTTGTGTTGTTGTTGTAGTTTCTTATCCCACTTGACCGACAGAAACATCTAGATCAAGTCCATGAACCCGTACGTTTTTAAGCAATCAAGAACTGTAGTTGGACTTGAGAGCAGCTGGCTCTTATGGCATCCAATACAAGCGAAGATGTGGGCAGGAACGGCTTGGTTCACATTGCATTTCGGACAAGGAGGGTAAACTTTAAGACCATCGACATGCCGTTGAGCTCGAGTATGTCCACTTCGCAGTCTAGCAAGAGTAGTTTTATCTGCTCTACTGCTTGTCCCAAGTAAAGCAGCACCAGGGCGATTTTTCCTTCATACCATTCATGTACGGGGGCCTGCCTCCAAGAGGAACTGATAACTTATTTGACACGGCTAGTAATTTCTGAAAAAGTAAGGCAGCCTCCATGTGTAGAATCTTTATTTCTGCCCTCGCGGGCCAAACCATCTGCAATCTCATTCCCATAGACATTCACGTGCGATGGTACCCACTGAAAAAAATCTTAACATTAGCATTCAAGCTATTTAATAGCTAGATAATACTCGTTGTCGTTCTGTCACCATGCATCCACCATTCAGATAGATGTTGAACAGAGATTCGGCTATCAATCAATATCCAAATATCTGTGTTGACACTCTCAGTAAAGCAAAACTTCAATGACTCCTCAATAGCTAAGGGTTCTGCCCGAAATACTGAGCAGAAGTCAGGATTTCTCTTATAGACCCTAATTCCATTCCCCTTTTTGATGAAAATTCCACTTCCCGAAACTACTCCCATGCTGTCATCAGTATAGATCTGTAATGCGTCACACGGGACTTTATGAATAGTCGCCAAAGCAAGCTGCCTAAGATACTTTGGATGATGAGTGCCCTTGTTAGTGTGTGAGGATAATTTAAAAAAGACCCGTTCATAGAACGACGCAGCAACATCCATAGAGCGGGCCAGAGTGACATACTCTACTTCACTATATAACCATCCCTGGCTTTCAGCATAGCTTAGTGGACTTTCTCTCATAAGGCGATGATTGTTGTGCCAACTGCGCACATAACAAGAGGTTCTGTGCTGGTCTCCATACCTGATGAGCTTGGCAAAATATTTAGTCAACAGGAATCTGCTTCGTAATCTAAGAGGCTGCAAGTCAGCTTCATACAAAACAATATCCTTCGGGCAGCTATTGCGGAGACCAGTTATGACTCTGGCAGCAGAGAGTTGTACCCTTTCTAGTTTATCAAGGTTGCTAACAGAGGCAACCTGATAGACCTGTATACCATATTACCACTTGTCGGTAATACAAATAAGACAAACAAAAAATGTGTTCTTTATGGGAGAAAGTGGAGGGTGGGTGGGTGGGTGTTAGAAATTTCTAACAATAATATAAACATTTTCTGAAAATGAAAACTAAAAAATGCTCGTGCATGTGAAAAAAGTAATTTATCTTCTAACTGTTAATATTTGTTATTTTTATAAAGCAATACGCTTAGAAGTGATAATACGAATTGAAATTATAGCAATACGTTTAAAAGGGGATAATACGATTGACACTTAATATTATCATGCTTTATTAACTCGCTTTCTTGAATGTCTGTCCAGGTGGAATTTTGTAATTGATTAAACTGTGTGACTTTCCGGTGAGTTACAGATTTAAAATCTGCACCATAGCTCAAAAGTAGATGACAATGCATAAAAATGTGAACAAGAAAAGAAAATTGAAAATGAGGAATTTTATACTTTTTAGGCCGTTATAAAAACAGGTACATTAAATTTTTTTTAACTCGAACTTTTTCTGCTTAACGCATTTTTAATTGTTTGGCATGTTCTCTAGAGACGAAATCTAATATAACAATACCGGACTCATCCGAGGCCCCGTAAACGGAGAGAATAAATACACTTCAGACCCTTTAATTAATATCCATTGAAGAGCAAGACTAATTCCAGCCGCTACGTAATTCCGGCTTCAAATATCAAACTCAAGGATAAATTCAACAATGAATAAATGATAGTTTACAAAACTAAGAAACGCGCTTTTATTGTAGACCGAACTAAAAAAATGAAGAATAAATTATAGCTTAAAAAAATTAAAGAACACGTTTTTATACTGATTCAAACTAAAAAGTTAAAAAAATAATTCTTAATGTAAGAATAAAATGATGAACGAGAAAATTAATGTCATTGGGGTAAAAGTGTGGGATGCTTTGTACTACATTTTTACACTAACTCAGCATTTCGGAATAGAAGTGAGAAACTATAACAATTGATGTATTTATTGTTTACACCCCACGTTTTCACCCCAATGACATTAATTTTCTGGTTCATTATATTATATTTTATTCTTATATCAAGAATTTTTTTTTTTACTTTTTAGTTCGAATCAGTATAAAAGCATATTCTTTAGTATTTTTTTTAAAACTGTAATTTATTTTTCATTTTTTCCCCTCTTTTAATCTTTAAACCTTATTTATATTTCTCACACAATATATTGCAGCTTCCTGGTTTAACTCTTCGTTAACACTATGAGTGAGGTTAATTTCTTGTTTTTATTTAGCAAAAAAGATATCTCCATTAAAATTCAATAATTTCTCCCCCCCCCTCCCTTTTTTCTCTCTATTTTTTTATTTATTTTACACTGCTGCTTTCTTCCTTTTTGTCTCTTAAAAAAAAAGAAAATGTGGGTGGAGATATTAAAAAGAAAGTAATCCTCCTTCCAGTGATGTGAATCATTTCTTTGTCTTTAAACTAAAGGACCAATTAAGGGGGGGGGAATTCAGCAGGAAGTGGTGGCGTCAACTGAATATTTGATTCTAAGGAAACATTTTATTATTATTATTATTATTTATGTTTCCTGTCTTTTTTTTTTTTTTTTTGGTCTTTATGGTGCATTTCTTTTGGATAATTTTATTATTTTTTATGGATTGGTTAGAGTTGGAATATATATACTCTTTCTTCCTTCTATTACCCCTTTTATTTTATTAGTTCATAACTATATTTGCTTTGTATATTTTTGATTTGTTCACGTACACGTATGTATATCGTTTTTTTCCCTTTCAATTTGTATTTTGTTATTTTATTGTATTCTGCTGTTTAAAATGTAAGCTTTGATTTTTTTTCCAATAACGACTGGACGGGAGGGGGGGGGGGTTGTTTCCCGAGGAATCAGCTTGTAGCTCTAAACACTCTTTGAGTGAGCTCGGTTCCTTTGGACGTTCCACCACTAGTTCTCTTGTTTCTTTCTACAGTGCAGAAGGAAGAGAACTCCGAGCCTATACACAAATTCAACATGGTCAGCCCCTCTACAAGGTAGGTTTTGAATTATATCTGGATTCGAACCAGCTATTCGATAACACCGGGCAAGAGTTGGTGACCATGACCACAAGGTTAACACGGTGACTAAGATTTTATAGAAATGAAGTATAAATTTGCATTCAATAATTAACGTTGTGTTTGCAAGCACTCGAAGGGTTCCGAATCGCAGTCCAGGAACGACTGCTACACACAGCTAATGTCTCTTCCTCCGCTCGTGAGATTATTATTGCTTCATGTAAAACTCTATCAAGTGGCCGGGGTAGCCTAGTGGTCAAGGTAACTGATTCCTGACCGGCATGTCATGAGTACGAGCCCAGTGTTGTGGAAGACCCGCCGTGTAGGCGGGTGATGCAGGTGAAATCAATTGATTCTGAAACGTCCTCCGTTGGTGTGGTGTAGAAGTTAGGAGAAGGGTTACCAGCTCAGGTGTCTCCTCACTTGAACATGTTTTAAAATGACGAAGTACGTCCCCAAAAGCCCTCAAGTAGTTGAAGAGTGCGACGTTAATATTCGCTCACTAGATCAATTCCATACTTTTTAATTCTCACTCATCTATCGTTCATTTCACGTAGTTGGTTTAAATTAACAGTTTAAAGTTACAGTGAACAGCATTTCTAGTAACTTCAGTTACGATTCATCAATACAATGGATTATTATATTCTGAAAGAAAATTCCAAATGATAAACTACTTTTCTTAAAAAGCGAGTAGAAAAAAATATTGGAATAAAAAATGCTAGTATAGAACTATCCCTCTTTGCTGGCAAGTTAATGATATTGTTAGACTATGCACACATTGTTTTAAAGTTATTAACAACTAAGCCTATGATATTAAGATTTTGATTGTACATCGATTCCTTTTTACAGCCTTCTCTTATTCGTAAAAAAAGACAAGAGTTCAACTCGAGAGACAAACTTTGAAAACACTTTTATCATTTACTCCCCCGTAACCTCTCTTCCCCTGGAGCTGGTTTTGGCAAAACCCGTTCTTAGCGAATCTCTTCCAAGCAAAACAAACATGCTTTCCGAATTTCAAGTCAAAATTCAAAAACAAGAACTTTTTTTCTTGTTTTGTATCTAAAAAGCCTCCGTATTCCCTCAACCCTTCTTCGGAATCGATTTCACAAAACCCATTCTTACTAACAAACATTTACTTAACAAACGAATCATTCTTATCAAGTTTAAAATTTGCAGGGATCTTATTGTTTTGGAAACCTCGCGTTTCGAGTGAGTGAGTAAATGAGTCGCTTTCCTTAGATTTAAGATAAAAAATAGAATGATTTTTCGGACTTACTGAAAAATAAAATACTTCACTTATAAAAATAACATTCTTATGTTAAATAAAATGTTATATATACGTACACTAATGTAAATAGGATGTATCAGTTTCCATAATTGATGAAATACTAAACTTCGGTAGAAATACTACGGAGAATGTAAAACTCATTCATCCTTTAAATTTAATTCCATTTATTAAATACATTTTTGCATTGGATTCTTTTCTGAAATTTGAAAATATTCATGAAGATGTTGTTTTGCTCCTTAAAATGACAATATCCAATCAAACTGAAAATATAATCTCTTTGGGAATTTGTCACTTAAGATTTTTTTGCGTTTGATTTAATCTACCTGTTTATCAGAGTAAAAATTAAAATATTAATATAAAAATGCGAAAATTTGAATTTTGTTTTTTTTTGGTCAGCTAATAGGTTATGATAGTGACAAAATACTTTAACAAAATATTAATAAATATTACCTTTGAAATAAAAATAGACATTTTACTATTAGAATAGCAAAACAACAGTATTTACTCAAAAAATATAATCTAAAAAAGTGTTCTAAAGCATAAATATCGTGAAACGAAACGAAAAGTATATAAATCAGTCCTTTACAAAGACTACTTAATAATTAATTATAAACTAACTTTTCTGTGGATTTCGGAAAATCAAATTTTTCAATAATTTTGGTAAAATCAATTTTTTTAGAGATTTCGGATTCAACGGAGAATGTGTCCATATCTGAAAATCCTTCTTGTGTTCCTAAAAAATTCTAAAATATAAACCTTACCATCAGTATTGCTCACACATTTAATAAAAAACTTTGTTTGTTGTTTGTGACTAATATCTGATATAGTAACAAGAATTATAGTGTAATATTTTGCTTTTTTGACAATGCGTGTTATCTCATTACGAATAGGGCCATGGTAGCCTAGAGGCCAACGTAACGGACTTTCGGCAGGCATATCATGAGTTCGAGCCCAGTGTCGCTGAAGACCCGTCGTGTAAGGGAGCGATGCGCGTTAAATATGCCAAGAACTCAAACGTCCTCACGTTGTGGTAGTTTGGAGAGCGGTGCCAGTCCTTGTCACTTGACTATGGTTCAAAATTACGAGGTCCGTCGCCAAACGCCCTTGTGTAGCTGAACAGTGTGACGTTAATACTCACTCGTTACGAATAGACTCGGCTAAAATAGTAATTATTTCATTTTGGAAATGTTATCCTAAGTAGTGTGGAATACGCGTTTTGTTATTTTCGCATTTTCTAACATTATTAAGGAGTTCTGAAATAACTGGATCAAATTTGGCGGATATCTAAACCCCTGTGTTTAAAAAATTACCATTACCTGAACTTCGCACTAGTTCCTCTGAATGCCAAATTTTGACTGGCTAAAAATTGTACTTCAGCAATCATTCTTTCAATGATGGCGCACCATCTCTTTTTCTCTCTATGTTATACATTTTGTTGTTCCGCGTCAATGGTACAATTTTATTCCAGCCTTGTCTTTAATTCGTACCACGATATGATACAGTTTACGTGTTTTAGAGTATTTTCATGGTTATCATATTAGTAAAAAAATACATTGTACTTCTCATTCCAATAAAATTCTGTGTTTTAGCTTCCTCAAAAAATGTCATTTCGGGATATTTTCGATAACATTTAAATAATAACAAATGTGCAGTCTTATTTGAAAATAATTTGATAATAATTCTACCAAATTTATCTGTCTTTGAATTAAAAAAGAAAGTAAACATTGAAATAACTAACCTATTATTGACCTAATTCCCAAATTTTAAATATTTCAAAAGAATTTTTAAGAAATGCATTTTTGATACTTCGATCAGCAATAACACAATTACTTTTAGAATATATTTATAATTGCAACAAAATATTACTAAATTTCTCTTGGTGTGTAAAAAAAAGAGAGAGAGAGAGAGACAAACCATCTAAAATCACATGTGTTATATTGACTTAACAGAAGATGATTCAGAAAAAAAATTAAAATTTACAATAAACAAGACAAATAAATCGCATTTTTTAATTAGTGGGAACAGTAATGAAGGATGTACATGTCTCGTTCTGGAAGTGGAACCTGTCTTATGAAAAAAAATTTATCATCTATAAAGGATTTCCTCTGAAATCCATTAATGACTGGAAATCAGGATGAACACCAGCCATAATCAAAACAACTATAATTTATTAATCCTTTTATAAGTCTCACTAATCCAAGGAAGGAAATATACATATATAAAGTATTGGAGCCCCAAAGCGAGGAAGATGAGATGTTAAATATTTAATTATAAGTAGAGTCACACTTACGTTTGGAAATAATTATAACTCCTGTCTCAAATAATCAATATCTAGTCGATTTGATTCTAATTCTAATATCTTACTGATTGAACTGTCAAATATCAATTTTAAATATTAATTAATTAATCGACGAGTCACTCCCGTCTAGCTTTCAATTACTTTAAGTTAATCACAAACTTCTATTATCTGACTCCTAACATCTCTCTCTTTCTCTGACCTAAAAGTTAATGCTTCAATATACGACACGATTCAATCGCATCTTCTTCTCTTCGGTAGACAGTTTGCAATTGAATAACATTTAAAATAATAGAATTTCCCCAATAGGATTAGTGATAGGTACGTGAATAGATCCTTTAGACTTCAATTAATATTATTTCGATTAGATTTAGTCCAAAGAGGAAATTTTAAAAACCATGTACTCTTAACTATAGCTATGGATATGTAAATACAAAATAATTTCATTGACATTAAAATTAGCTAGTTTTCTTTTAACTCAGTAATCCTTTCAGTTAAAATCGTTATGCACTTATGTGAATTTATTTATTACATAAATGTATACACCTATATATTAACAAAATAGATTTTTTTAACTAAATATATATTATTTTTATAGTCCTTTTTTTTCATGAAGGCAAATACAATAAAATATTCCTTAATATTTAGGGTAAAAATATAATCCTCCTTAGGGTAAAATATAATATAATATAATATAACTCCTTAGGGTAAAAATATAATAGTACCTCTCTCTCTCTCTCTCTTCAGTGGCTTATCGAGAATATTAAGCCCCCCCCCGGCAAGATCAGGTTTTGGAACCAAAGTGTACTTGGCGTCAGTTAGGCTTTGGGACCCCCGCAATGCGGGGGTGTATGTTACACCATTACCTTCCAATAAGGAACCTTGTGTTTGACACAATATGTCCTGACCCAGAAATTTAAATCCACTAGACAAGACATTGGATATTTTGTCATTTGATGCTAAACAAATTAATTTAATTATAAATTCAAGCAGTATCAATCTTTAAATAAATGATATACAAATAAATGCCTTAGTCACAGGTTTTTTAAAATTTGAAGGCCATGAAAAATGAAAATTCTTATTAGAAAGAGTTTAGTTACTGAATAATTGTTTGAAATGAGCAATAAAATATTGTTCTTACAGAAATTTATTGAAAATATTCCGTTGTACGGATTTTTTTGACAATTTGTGCATTGTGTCAACCTAAGCTAGCATTTTTATTTCTTATGTAAACCCAAAGAAAAAGCACCCCTACGAGTTGCAATCGCTTTATTTCAAATTATGTTTTGTCTCTAAATCGAAGCGTGGAACAGTTATTATTGCAATTTTTTATTCCTATGTTAAATTACATTGATTTATCAGGATAGCTTTATATTTAATTTTTTTAAAGAGAAACACAAACTTGTCTTTGAAATCTTAAAATTTTACAAAAAGAGATAAGAAACTTTTTTTCAGTGTCACTTAAATAGAATGTCCCCTTAAATGAGAGGTAAATACATAAGGTCCATATTCAAAGAGATCAGTAGCACCATTAATTGCGCCTTATTCGGAGAGGTGTACCTTACAGGAGGAATTTGTATATTATATTAAGTTTTAAAAAATACATATTAATTCGAAATTATAAAACATAATTACCTGTTGCTATTTCAAACGAGTTAAATGTAAGAAATTGAATTGTGCCAATTTTAGTTGGCAAACATATCAAGTTAGAATTAGAATTCAAGAAAAAAACATATCAAGTTTCATGATTTAACGTACACACCAACCTCGAACCATTCAAGAGTCAACACATAAGAAAACTGACGCTTTAACGTATACAGTACAGAATAAGAAAATAATATACATGAAATGCAATACCAGATTCACATTGCTGGGTACAAATATATAACTGGAAATTGCAAAAAAGATAAATCAGATACATATTTAAAAATAAATTCTGTCAAAACGCCAGTCGGATATTTAAATGGGCATGTAAATAAAGTAACTTTTTTTAGAGATGTATTTATAAATTAGAAAAGTGAACAATATCTTCTTAACTAACATAATTTTTATCTCTACATAAAAGCAGAATTTTGAAGAATTGCAATTTGCCGAACGCTGCTCTAAGCAAAATATTGTTTTGTGTACATTTGTCATCCTTGTAGTAATATCATACAAAAGATAATCGTGTCCCGAAGTCGGGGGCCCATATATTTGCTACACATATCGCCCCACGCAGCGTAATTTTTATTTTTTAAAAGAGATATAGTCGTTACAAATTTTACTAGAAGTAGTCGGCATTTAAATTCAGTCTAAAATAAAATTCCAGGTATTTAAATAAGTCACCAGGTTCCCAAAGTATAAATAATAATATTTAAAAAAAATACTTTCATACCAATTTTTTTGTAAAAAAAAAAAAAAAAAAAAAAAAAAAAAAAAAAAAGGGGGGGGGGTCAAATTCGGTCCAAATGACGTCCCTAAAAATTTGCCTCGGACGTGGGTCCAGTTTCCCAGGCTCTAGAGCAGAGATGGCTAAACTTTTTGAGACGTAGGTCAAATTTTGTTAATATTTTTTTTAGTACTAGCTCGTGGGTCACTAATGCCCATTTGCATAAGAGTTAAGTTTAAAAATTTTTAACTAAGTATTTTTAAAACTAAGCTTCTTTAAAATTCAATTGGCTTACGAGTAAAAATAAGCGAGGTTTGACGATTTAAAATTATTTAGTAGGGATAAAAGTTCTTAAGTGTTTGGGTAAATGGCAATGAGTGTTTGAATGAACAAGAAGTAATGAAAATTACATTCTATATATATTGTGAAGTATTGTTTATTAGTGTATATATATCGCAAATAATATTATTCGGGTTCCAAGTGCCATCTTCCCTTGCATATTTTCTGGCATATATATATATGCCTTTTTTTTGATAAAATAGCAGTCTAGCTCTGTTAAAGTTGTATGCTGTCACTTTCCATATTATATCAAATTATTCGGAAGAGTCAAAAATGAAGAAATTTTTACTGGGAAAATGAACATGTCTGTTTTTCGAAATACTTAAGATGCTTTTATAATTGAAGGGGGGGGGAGAATTACTGTTGTAATTTTATTACACATATTTCCTAACTATAATATTTTGGCGAGGTATATATTTGTTATAAATAAGGAATTAATAATTGGGGTAATGTATTATTTGAAAGTGATTTAAAATTACCAATTAAAAAATGGATAATTATAAGACATTAAACCTAAGATATTTTTTATCAAACGTGGTTACCGCGGAGAATCCCAACAATTTATTTACAGAAAGATAATATGTGAGCATATTTTTATTAATAAAACTAACAAAAAAATAATTCAGTAATTCCTTTGCAAACGATATCCGAAGACAAAGTAAAGAGATTTTAATGCAATAAAAATGTCAGTTTCTCTCTCTTAAGCGAAAACGGTGGGCGAAAGCAGAGTAATGCTTTGTAGACAAAATAAATACGTCAGCTTTCTAAATGAAGACGCTGTCTGTAGACAAAATAAAGATATGTGCCAGTATCCTGAGCAAGGACAGTTTTCTGATACAGGGTAAAGCTGTGCGTCAGTATTCGTAATGAATAATGGTGTCCAAAGACATGATAAAGGTATACGGCTACAATATAAACGTGAGCTGCACAAGCGAGGACAGTTTCCAAGACAGGGTAATGCTACGAGTCAGTCTCCTAAATGAGGGCGCTCTCAAAGACAAGGTAATACTATGTGTCAGCATCCTAAATGAGGACGGTTTCTAAAGACAGGGTAAAGCTATCAGTCAGCATCCTAAATGAAGACGGTCTTAAGACATGATACAGCTATGAGTCAGCATCCTAAATGAGGATGGTCTCCAAAGACGGGGTAAAAGTAAATGGACACAATGAAAACGTGAGCTTCCAAAGCGCGACGGTTTCCTAAGGCAAGGTAAAGCTATACTAATATAATGAAAAAGACAGATTACCGTTTTTACTCAGAAAGGCTTTAATGGTATAATCGATTCACTATCGTACAGTATTTGCGTGTTTGAACTTGCTTTTAGTTATTTTTAGACAGTTTTAGATGGGGAAAGAAAAAAAAAACGTTTGATGTATCCCAGTAGTAGTATATTTTATTATTTCATCAACATATTTTTAAATAAAAGAAATTGAGCACTATTGAAGGTTGTATATGTCGTTAACTTTATCTAATTAAACAGGAACAAAATATTTAAATCCGTATAATCAAAAGTCATTTCAATTTTTCAAGCTTTTAAGGTTCCATGCCATACTCGAGATAGTAATATACCAAAATCTAGTCTTCGCTCTTTTGGTCAATTTTATTTTTTAAGGGATTGAATTTCTTTTTTCGTACCTTAGTTAAGATTTTACTGATTTCTCCCAGGGGAAATGTGATAAATCTGGTAAAGACTCAATAACTTTTTCTCAAAAAAGTAATAAATTGCGTGGTGAATTCTAACTCTGTTATGGAGAATTCTTTCTTTACTGGTAGTAAATAGCTAATATTTCTGCAGTTTTAATTTTAATAAATGATTTTTTAATATTTATCACTTTCCATAATGAAGTCACTTTGTTAGTATTTAATTCTTCTTTCAGCCTCAAATGATTTACTTATTTATTTTTAATTTTTTACTGCTTTCGCTGATTTTAGTTTCTTTTTCTACAATCATTTTGAAATTCTTCACATTCAATTTCCCTCTTCACTTTTCTGCTCCGGTTTACTTGGAAAATAAAGGAAATTTCTTTTTATTCCACTTTTTAAATCGTTTTAAAGGGTTTTAATTCTTCAGTTCTCAAGTGTTTCATCAAGTTTCAGCAATTTATTTTTATTCTTCATATTTCGCGAGGTGCGAGGCGGCCATCTTGAATATTACCTACATTCCGTCTATGGCTTGTTTGGCGTGATTTTAATCACGCCTAAGACTGTAGCAGAGTACAAATAAACTAGCGTAGTTTTAGAAGAATTAGATATTGCATTTTAAAAAAACATGTTTTGCGCTTGAAATAAACGAAAGATCTAATAACTACTATATTTAGATGACCAAAACACGGTAGTTGCGTTCCAAATCGTAGCAAAAGAGTTTTACTTACGTAGACGCCACCCTATGAAAACGAATAAGTACGAATCTATATGTTGTCTTGCAGTTCCGTTACGTTTCTTATTCCGCTAAGCTCCATAGTCTTTCGGGTCCTTACGTATTAGACCATATTTTTAGTAATACTTCACTGCATTCCCTTTCGATGAAAATAAGTTCCCAATTTTAATAATTTTTTGCAACAGAATAAGAGAAGAATAAAACAAAAGAATTAAGCAATGAAAATAATATTATCTTCGATCCAGGTTATTGTGCTTGAACATGTGCGAGAAAAGTACAAACTATAAAAAAAGATTAAATTTCGAGCATGCGCTATAGCAAAATTAGTGCGTTTGAATAAGTGTAGGAATGGTATTCCTTTATTGGTGGCAGATCGAGCCAGTTGGCGACGTTATTCGATTCGATGTTATAATACTTTATAGGTATTGTACTATCCATACATAATATGTATCTCAATCATCACCATATATATTTATCAATTTATTAATACATTTGTTGGTTTTTTGCCTCAAAATTACAATTATTTTTGAGGAAAATATTTTTAAAAAGTATTCTTTAAAAAGATTAAATTTGAGTGACACGGTTTGCGTTAGTTTTTTTTTTCAGAACAGTACTGTGCGAATTAATTGGGACAAACACAAATTTTTTTACAAATGTTGTTTTATTAGTATAGTTCGACTTACATGCATGGTATAGCAATCTAATACAACATATGTCCTCCTCTAGCTTTAATGAGATCCTGTACACGATTTGGCATAGATTCCCTTAAATTAGAGCATAAATTTTTCATCTCGTCATCACGAAGCCAAACTTTTATAAAATTCTCAATCGTTGTTTTCTTTTTTGGGAAGTCCATTTTACTTTCTCACGTCTCTTTACAATGGTCGACAAATTTTTAATGGGATTTACATGAGAATTATTAGGCCATTGCAGATCCATTATTTTCTATTTTTGAAAAAAATTCGTTGTCTTAGCTTAGAAGTATGGCATGGAGCAAGATCTTGTTGAAAGATACCACCACCAGAGAATGTTTGCATCATATACACAATTTTACTTTCTATTATAGAAAGGTATTGTTTAGAGTTAATCATCCCTTCAGCTGCTGATAAGCTGCCAGGTCCTCCAGAAATAAAATAACCCCCAAAACATCTGTTTCTGAGTGTGCTTAACTGTTTGAATAAGATGTTCTCTACCACTTCACCTGACAAATCTTGGTCGAAACCCTTGAACAAAAAAAATGCGTTCGTCGCTGAATACAACCTTCTTCCAATCCTGTGCAGGCCGAGATTGATATTTCCTGGCCCAATCCAAACGTTTTCCTTCATTGCAGGTGTTAAAAACTGTTTAGCGATTGGTTTTCTTGCAAATCTCCCAGGTTCAATAAGGCTTCATTGAACTGTCTATGAATCCACACTCACGCCAGTAGCTAATAATTTTCTCTGAAGATCTCTACATGTTTTGTAAGGATGCATTGTACTATTTCGTGCAAAACACTTGTCTGTTCGAGGCGTGGTCTTGGGTTTGCGTCTAAATTTATTCTATCATTTAGGAGACACTGTCCCAAAATTCTTTTGCTGATTAATAATCCTAGAAATACTGGATTTTCCACCCATTGTAGCAATGTCCTTCACAGTCATAGAAGTATGCTGACTAAGGATAACTAGCTTTTTCATTGATATAAAATTATTTAATAAGAAATCCCATACGTATAATAAAATATTTTCAATTTTTACTGTGGAAACAATATTATCTACAAGATTTTCACGCAATTTTTCCTCTAATTCAGAAATCCAATCTTCAAATTTTGTTTTCCACACTACGCTGCTTCAACTAATTTCATTTCTCTATCGATACTTAGCCACAAAAATTAGGTTAACTCCATTGTTTCAAATTCTATTTTGTATGGGTATAAAATAAAGTGAAATGTATTTTCCAAATTGTTAAATTGATTGAATCTCTCTTTAAAATCTTTTTGTATTTCCAATATATTCATTACAAATTTTTTAATTGCCTTTTCTTAAATGTCAACAGAGTTTTCAAAAATTATTGTTGTTTGAAAATGTTTTTGCAATTGAGGAAAATATATTTCATGATTTTCATTTCCAAATCCTTATTAAAGATGTCAAGTTTCGTCATAAATATTTTAATATTTTGAACCATTTTTTAAACAATTAATCTGTTTTTTATTCAGTTCGTTAAAATTTTGATTGATGTCTCATAAAAACATTTAATCAGTTGATTAATGTATATTGGATAATTCATCAATACTGTTGTCTTTTTCAATTAAAAAGATCTTAATTTCTTCTAATAACGTTACAAAGCGATAAAGGACTTGACCGAAACTAAGCCATAGCACGTTGTTGTATGTCAAAATCTCTGAATATTGGCATTCAATTTCTCTAAGAATAGTATAAATTGCCTTTTATAAACACTATTGAGTTTATAAAGTTGTTTTTCTTATAACAACTGACAGTCCAATGAAAATGTTTTTAAACCATGCTTCGC
>BMAO01019877.1:0-22967 GCA_019973975.1 Trichonephila clavata | reverse complement strand
AATCGCTATAGAACATGAGATCGCAAACCACGTTTAGCCGAAGTAATTTGCAAAAAAACAGTTTTGAATGGCGTGATGTTGAGTGGAATAAAATGAGATGCAAAGTATATTTACAGTACGAGTAATGCATCATGGCTCTACGTCAGAAATGCTACAAGTGATTGTCACAGGAATTGCTTGAAGTTGCGGTCGCGTCGGTTACAGCACAGAAAAAATCAACAAACGAAGGAATGTAAGGTGCCTTCAAATACAACCGATTGCATTGCTGACGTCAAGCTGTTATGCATTATTTGTATTGTAAACAGGCTTTATGTCTAATAAATGTATTTATTACCTCTTATTGCCTTTTTGCATTCACTTTACATCACACCTTCATAACTGTTTTTGCTAATTACCCCGACTAAACTTGGTTTGCGACTGTTGGGGATTTAACATCTCCATACTACTTACTATAACCCCTCAGAATTTGTCAGTCGAATTTGGCAACACCTTGTATATGTCAATCGAGCAACTAAAAAGAAATACATTTAAAAACCATGTTACATAATACATGAAATAATTTAGTGTTCAAGCTTAAGTTTGAATAGAAAAAGTTTATTGAAATAATAAAACAGGCTTTCAATAGAATTTTATTTAAAGATTTTATGTTAGTCCCGATATATGTGAACGATTGCTACGCTGATCGATAGCCCTAAATTACGAAAAATTATTAATATTTATTTCAATACATTTTTTGTGTGAAATGCTTGAAACTGTAATAATTTTGCGAACATATTAAAAGTAAAAATAATTTTTTTGCAGTAAAGAGAGAAGTATTTTAAAGTTTCCGAATATTTGCGAAATTTTTTTTTTTAAAAAATGGAGATATTGGGAATTTTTGTGGCTTTTAAATTTGTTCATTGCATTTTAAGAAAAATTTGCTAAAATTAAGAAATTAAAAAGAAATTATTGTCACTAAAATGAGAAAAAAAATTTAAAAATTTATTGAAAATAATATAACTATTCTGGCCAAAAATTTGTGAACAGATTTTCAAATTTTTAATTCTGATGTCTTGCTATGTTATTCATTTTTAAAATGACCTCCAGGATAAGAAATATTTCAATTTTTACCAAAACTGGAGCACTTTACCTTAGTTATTATATGAAATTGCTTAAAAAAACAGTGATTGCAGTAACATAAGGGACTGTAAATTA
This sequence comes from Trichonephila clavata, assembly GCA_019973975.1. Taxonomy (NCBI): domain Eukaryota; kingdom Metazoa; phylum Arthropoda; class Arachnida; order Araneae; family Nephilidae; genus Trichonephila; species Trichonephila clavata. The sequence continues at coordinate 21,773 of BMAO01019877.1, read as the reverse complement.
TGTAATAAAACAGGGATTGATAAATCTGAAGGTTAAAACACTTCTACTATTATCCAGAGCATACACAAAAAAAATTCACTTAATTATTTTCAAAACCTTTTGAGGAATCGCTGTCCCGTTTGAGCATTTAAAAAAAAACACATTTCGAGTAAAACGCGTTTTAAAGTATGGCATATCTTGCTTAAAGTAATGGCATCTACTTTTACCAAAACACTTGTAGCTTTTGTTCTAGTGAACGGAAAATAATAAACTTCGTATTTTTATAAAGCTAATAGAATAGTCTATAAAATAAAATAATAAAAATATTGCCAGTTTTTGACAAAATTGACAATTTTGGGGTAGTTGGTAACCGTAAATAGAGTAATTGAGAGAAATATTTTATTACAAATTTTATGCGAATTACAATGGGCTGGACCACCTGACTCCTAAGTAATTATATGATGAAATACCAAAAGGCAATCTTATAAAATTCTAATAGATTTAAAAAATTTTCTTAATGCAACTTATTAATATTGTAAATATACAGGGTGTCCAGTCTTAATGTGACCCAATAGCTAATTCCCTAACCGTTCGGTTTAGATATGAACTTCCAATTTGAAAAATGTTTTAAAAAGAATGTTTTTACGTGCTTTTCGAACAAAAAAAAACCCATTTACAAAAAATTACAAAAATTAATTTTTTATACGGCCTTCAGGTCTTATCAGTTATATTTAGGAAAAGATGAAGTACACAAAAACAAAGTAAACACAAAACGTTTCATTTTATTACGATAAAAATTGACCGAGTTATGCCCACATAAATTTGAAGCATCTGAGTTGCTCAGAAAAGGGGGCGTATATAAATTGAGTTTAGAGAACAGTAATTCACTATCTACAGAAAGAGCAAGAGAAAAACATCATAGTAATATTAAAACATCGTATTAAACATCATAGATTGACAATTTGTATTGCTATATGGCAAACACAATCAGAATTAAATTAAAGAAATACACCGTGTACCAAAAAGATTAAAACAGCTTGTTTTAACAAATAGCAGCAAAATAATACAGGATTTGCCGTTCATATTATAGTATAAAGTGGAATGATAAGCCAATCATGAATCAGGGGCTTTATTATATCAGAATGACCAAACTAACTTAAATAACGGTGAAGGCACGAGGTGTAGCACGAGACAAGAGAATACGTCTATGACAACTCCCAGTTTTATACAAGCATTGAACAGCACGGGCAATTGTACTGTAGGATGGATGTCTTCGAGTGGGAAGTTTAATGGCATAACGTCTTGCCACCTCTCTCTTATTTTGATTACACTGTCCATAAAACAGTACCATTTCGCAGTATTCTTCATTTGTATACATTTCTTTCTCCCGTACTAGAATTCTTAATATTAGAATACGACTGCATGCAAGTGCAAGCGACTACACAACAGATTTTTAACATTCGTCATGATCAGCAAAAACGCAGCAAATCCGACAGAAGCCGCTGCATATAAGTCTAGTTTTTTTATGGAACTGCTTTTGAAATGTTTTCTTCGTCCAAAATAGTTTATTTTTTCTATGTTTTACACGTACACAGAATGAATTTTATTTCTTAAATACTCTCAATTATTGTATTCTTCACGCATGCTTTTAAATTTAAGAACGATTTACATAAGAGCGAAAGTTTCCTGGCAGAGTTCCAACTGGTTTCACTTTGGAGATGGTCCCTTACTAGCCTCTTGAAAATTGCCGAGAAAATAGGAAAATTTATGATTTTCAAAATTCCATAAGTCGGCCAGTTTTTATCGTAAAAAAATGAAATTTTTTGTGTTTACTTTGTTTTTGTGTGCTGCTTTTTTCCCTAAATATAAGGGATAGGACCTGGGGACGGTATAAAAAATTAATTTTTGGAATTTTTTTGGAAAAAAGTTTTTTGGTTCGAAAAGCACGTAATAACATCCTTTACCTGTTTTAAAACATTTTTCAAATTGGAAGTGCATGTCTAAACCAAACTTTTCGGGAATTAGCTATTAGGTCACATTAAGGCTGGACACCCTGTATAAAATTAATAATCCTAATATAAATATCTATACCTTGAGTATTCTTTTAAATTGAACTTGAACTCTAAACTTTTACAAGCTCTTACTTTACTCTTAGTTCTTTTTCAATCTCATGATTATATAGATTAGTTAATCTAATTTACAAATACGTCTCTAAATTCATAACACACGGCATCTTTCTACATGTTTACTATAAAAAAAATGAAATTATTTTTATGAAAATAAATTTACTTACTTTAAGCGATGTATTTTATCATTTTAAAAATAACTGAATAGAGTTTCTGACATGTTATACACACGAAAAAAATCATGATTTGTTTGGAAGAAAATTATAATATGTATAAAAATTTTTATAAATGATGCACGATTTCCAAATTAATGTAAATGGGATGATCGTTTTATAAAATATTTGTAAAAGAATATTTTAGACAGACTTAACTATAAAAAATTAATTATTTTTAATTCCTCATAAGAGATTTCGTTATAATATAACTTGGTTAAGGCTATCCAAATATGAATTATCTAAATAGAAGTAGTTTTATTTCCAAACAAGATTGGCAATTTTGATATTTTTGAAGCAATTAGATTACGAATGATATTTATTAAAATGTTACTTAATCTCTACCACATATAGAATCTACCACTCCTTTCATTTTAATAGAATACAAGAGGGGCATTCTGAAATTCTTGGAATATATAGAAATTTCTATAATTTGTGATTGAAATTTCACGTTTGATAAAAATTCCACTTTTGATAAAAATTAATTGAGAAGATATATGTTTTAACATACAAAATATTATTTCAAAGAGTATTGAAAGTGGAGCAAATACATTTATATTTAACCCGTGGTCACTCGCGCCTGTTTTTGCTACCGTCGTTACTCGTGGGGTGTAGAGAACACCCCAAACTTTTAACACGAGTATTTAAATATGAAAAAAAAATTAGTCATTTATGATACATTTTTATAAAATACAAGCTGTTTTTTGTATTATACAAATAAAATTATTAAATTTATTGCATAAAAATGAGACTAAGAATTTAAACTAAATCTACAAAATTTTCATTTTAAAATACATTAACTTTATATTATTGCCGGGGTGTAGAGAACACCCGCGTGAGTGGTTGCGGGTTAATTAATACAAATTAGTGTGAATTAAAAAAACAAATCTTGATAATTTTTTTATTATATTAACTTAAAATGACAAAATTAACATTGAATCTTTAAAATGTAGCTTTTCGTAAATTTATTTATAATCTGTACAATTCATTGTTATTATCATTCAAATAAATATTCACTAACTGCTTTTTGTATTCATTAACATTGGTAGCTTAAGTTGTTTACCTTGAGTTATTATTTTTAATTCAATAGGAGTTAATTTAAATCATTAATACTTATCTATAGATAAAATATCAAACTAAAATAAAGTTAAACTTAAAATCTACGTGTGTATACAAATGCCACTTTCTCCATCAAGAAACAGAAAAATTTGAGCACTCCATCAATTTATAAATCAATCACCTTAAAACGGGAAAACGTATTCCGTCGCAAAGGTGCAATCAAACTACTTTATCCATTATAATATATTCTCGGGTACTGGTACATGGAATTGAAGAAAGTTCCTTCGAGAATCAGATGTTCCATTTCATGTAACAAATTCGAATTAAAAGGATTCTTTCACCAAAGCTACCGAGTTAATGACTAAAATGCAAGAGATAGTTCCGCCCGCTTTCCAAGTTTCTCTCAACTAGTTCTTGGGGAAAGCTTCACAATGGCAACGTCCGAAAAGGGCTTTGAAATTCGTGCTGGCTTATCAATGGACAGAAGCAGGAAAAGGAAAATTAGTCTCCCCCTTTTAAATAACAACAGATGTTGTTAATCAAAGTGGAATTAGTTCGTAATCGCATTCAAAGAGATTACGTATGTTAAGCCTGACGTACACGAGAACCATACGTTATCACAATCCTCGGGTTTAATGGCTGTTGTTGGGGATCATTTAAAATCGGGAAATGAAAATAATGTTGGTGAATTAAATGTCATCAGAAGAACGATTCATTAGGAGGTGCAGTTTGAAAGAAGAATATTGTCGTATTTGGATGAAATTTGTTCATATTTCCCAGATATCAGCAACTATTTCGGATATGTTGGGCTTTAAATTAAATTAATGATAATACATATTGATGTGGTGAACGATAAGATCATATTTATTACATAATCGATACCTTAATGGTAACTCAATGCGCTTTTACTTTCGTTTGTAAATTAAATATATATTTTATTGGAATTCTATTTATTGTGTTTTGTATGATGAAATATAATACAAACGAAGAAAGGATCTTTTATAGTATCATTCTGAGTTTTTGTAATTGTTTAGTGGTCGTATTCAGGGACTTAAGGTTGGCGTGTCATGAGTTCGAGCCCAAGTACGCCGAAAATCCACCTTGCAGAGGTCTTATGCACATTAAATATCTTCCTTGGTTCAAAGTCCTCACATTGACATGGTATGGAAATTAGAGGAGTGCTGGCTAAGGTGTCGTCCTCGCTCATGATTTTGGTTAAAAAAAAGAGGTGCGTCACCAATAGCTCGTATGTTATTTTATCGTCTAATATTAATAAACTCTCACTCAGTCGGCCGCTAAATTTGCCATATCAGTTGACGTACGTAATATGCAAATATAGCATAATACATTTTTGCAAGAAAATTTAAACCCAATACCGTTGAAGAAAATTTTGAATTATCAGCGATTAGCAAACTTTGCAGTAAACTATTCATACGTGATTTAATTTATGTATGTATTTAAGAAGTAAAATGTAAAATTTAATACTTTTATGTGGATTTAAGGGGAACAAAATGTTTTTTTTAAATAATTGTTTGTAGCATAGCAATTCATAAATTCTTTTTGTTTTTCTTATAAATCTAAGCAAAAAAAAATCCGGAAATATATATATTTCAATCAATTTTACTCCCTGAAATATTTTAATATTAGATAAATTTAAATTCTGAGCAAAAATTCAGATATAAAGGATAATTAATGCAAAGATATACCGTCAAAGTAATTGACCTAAAAATAATAAAAAATCATTGGTTTTGTGAAATGAGGGCTTTAAAATTCAATTCTTTTTTTCTGTGACATGATAGGACCTTGATACGGACGCCCTACGAAACGATGTACAGCAGAATTAAATTTTTGTTTAATGTTTTGTAAAATAATTAATCTTATATTTTTAGTTAATTGTTAATGCACTACATTTTTAATATTCATATATTTCATTGTTTAAAAATATAAAAAAAGCAACTTCACCCTTTTTATTTACTGAAGTTATATGCATTTATTAGTATAAAAATTTCAGAATGCATTCTTTAAATACAGGTGTAGGACAAAATAACAGGAACACCTGAGGGAAATTTAAAAATGTCTATTTATAATAGATTGGACCACATTTGGCTTGAATGACAGCTTTCATTTAATGTGGGATTGACAAATCAAGTTCTTGAAAAAGTAAATCGCACCAATTCCTCACGCAGGGCCATCTCGAATTCAGATAGTGGGCGTGGAGGAGGAAACAAAGCACGGATTTTGTTTTCTAAAAAATCCCGCAAACACTCAATGATAATCAGATCAGGTGACTGGGGACACCACAGTAAATGTTCCACTTACCATCATGCTCATGTAACCATGTTTGAACATAGCGAGACGTGAGAACAGAGGCGTCATCACCTTGGAACACAGGATGTTCTCCCTGAGTGTCTGAACCATTGGATAAAAATGATCTGCGAGAATGCTTCGATAATGGTTTCTTGTGATCATCTACTTTAAGACAAGGAGAGGCTCCAATCTATGGAAGGATATTGTACCTCACAACCTCACAGAATCCCATACATATTTCACAACTTTAACCACGCAGTCAACATAAAATGCTTCTACCGGTGTTCACTTGACTAACATACGTCGGTTGGTCAGGAATAATGCAAATGAAAATTCATCAGATCAGATGACTTGTTCCTATTGCAGTTGCTTCCAGTTTAGGTGGTCTCGTCACCTCTATGGTCTCTTCATAGGATTTAGAGCCGAAACTAATGGTTTTAGAATAGCTGCTTTTTCATGAATGTTCGCAGCATGCAACTCTAGTTGAACAGTTTTCACGGATAAGGGGCACTGAAGGAGGATATTCAACTCGGATGTTATATGTGGCAGTGCAGTCTAGCGTTTTCGGCCGAATATACCCTTCAACACCCCTCTATCACGGTCCTTCAACTTCGACTCACTGTTGTACTTCGCTGAACACATTTTATCCAGGTTTGTATATAGGCTGTCATAATTACTATGATTCTTTTCATGTCAGGGAAGTCGGACATAATCACACTTTGCTCGGAATAGAAATTTCACATGCAACTCCACAGTGCCATATGATTGACTTATATCTTCCTTTCGCCACCACTAGGTGTCACACTGTTGCGACACTTGACAATGTTTTTATGACGGTCGATGGACAACTCCTTTTTAAAAGGTCTTCCTATTATTTTGTCCTATACCTGTGTATATACAGGAATATAAATATGTATGAGAAGATATATATGTTCCAGAACTCCACTGGAGTTATTACTGATAAACATGTTCTTAGACATTAGTAAGATGGTGATGGATGTACCAGAACTGATGCTTTCCAAGAGAGAGAATCTCAGTAATGATGGTCATGAAAGTGTGGTGGATGTTATTTCTCTGAAGTCAAGAGTTTGATTCTTAGTGCTACTAAAGATTTCGTAAAGTGGGGTGTTTCTCTCGCTTAGGTGTCTTTCTCGTTCTTTGATCGAGATTCAAAATAGCGAGGTATGTGCCAATAGCCTTTACGTATCAAAACAAATCAAACCTAGTCAGTTAAATCAAATGAGTCACCTTACAATCAAATCAAATCATTCATCTTACAGTTAAATCAAATTAAACCAAGTAATCAAATCAAACTAGTCAGCCTACAGTCAAATCAAATCAAGCAAATCATTCTACAGTCAAATCAAACCAAGTCAGTGAAATAAAACCAGTCATCCGACAGTCAAATCAAATCAAACAAAGACAGAGTTAGAAAAAGAGAAAACTAATGGTTTCTTAGTTATATAATGAAGTATAAACCAATTTAATTCAGCTTGATAATAAGACAATCAATAAATTAATCTACTTTTGAGTAATTAGAATAATGCACTTCAGAAACTCATAGAAATAAAAACTGATACATTTGGTTTAAGAACTCTTTTTTTTCCGAATTATGCCTTTTCAATTTTTTTTTAAAAACATAACTTTATAATGAACATGTGGGTGGCCATTTGTTTGTATAAGTAAAATCATAATGAATGATCTGAATATACATATTAGTATAAAACTGTACATTTTAAAAAATGTATATCTTTAGATAGATAGATATTACATTTTAAAAATAAAATCAGCATTATTTGAACATCGTATTACTATTTAAAAGGGAAATAAAACGATTCTATAGTCTAGTAAATCTTGCTATAATTTCAAATACGATCTTTAAGCTTATATTTTATGTCGGAAAGAAATTCTTTCACAAAAGAAACTGTTTAATATTTATTCTGAAACTTCTTTCAAGTGGTTATTAGGGAAAATATTTGATACAAGGATATGAACTCGTTTGAAGAGTTTCTGAGAGGGGAAAAAAAGTTCAAAAATAAGGAGAAAAATATTTCATGAGATCTCAGCAAATAATGGCTTTTTTTTTCTCTTGGACTACTTTGTAGAAAAATTCTTAATATCAGGCATGGTGGAGAAGACGTGTAAAGCTTTTCTTCGCATAACTCCTAATCCCGCCAGATGTCGCTGCACACTTTTCAATGACGAATGATCAGTTGCCAGATACGAAAGAAGTAATACTTCTTTTCTCCGTTTCTTCTTGCTGCTTTTTTTTATCGTTTGGTTCTTTTTCACCATTGTTCGCTTTGTTCTCTTTTAGAAGTATTCCTTTTTGTCTCTATCATTTTACCTTCAGAACGGCATTGTTTTATTATGTGTTGCCTTCAAAAAGTTTTTAGACCCCCCACTGTCTTATTTCATGCTTTCTCAAAAGATTTATAGTTCAAGCTCTTCCCTCCCCTTTTTTTTCACTCGCATGATTTGCCTTAAAACACGCATTTTCTTCCGGATGAGGAATGGAGGCAACGTATAATTAAGAATATAACTGAAAAGTACAAATTCAGGAATGCGAGTAATTAATTTTCCCAGACAGTTTCCTAACTCTTTATTCATTTGTCTGCAGCCAGGCTAACAATTATCTTAAAAAATAATCAAGAGAATAGTTTTATCCCATGAGGGATTCTAGGGGGAAAAGTAAATGAAGTTACACATTTATTTCCATTCACGTCGGTGCTTATTTGAAACTACATTATTAAGCAATATGCGGGGGGATATATTTTTTTAATGAATACTTTAAATAATAGTTTTTACATTTAAAAATAAAGGTTGCTATAGAATCACGGCATCTGCAGAAAATACCTAATACTTAAGCCATGAATAATATCGAATCCGATTATAATTATGATAATAAAATGGAGAGCAGTTTTGTCAAATATTTTTACGTATCACTAAATTAGCATGGTCTCAATATAAAATTTGATACAAAGAGAATCAGATCAGATGTTGTTTTAAAAGTTTCACATTTAGGAAGTTACTTTGCTAACAGCCTCGTTTGTAGCTTTAGCGCAATATTAATTTTATTAAAAAACTTTTTTTTTAATATTTGGGGGAATAATAAAATTAATTTATTTTTCATAGAAATCCCAAACTATAAAATTATTATTTTATCATTGAATACGATCAATTTTAATTTAACATCTAATAAGGCATATATTGTTTTATTTGGTTACCTTATTCTTATATAAATATTATTTTATCATTATAAATAATGTACCAAAACACGCACACACACTCAGATATAGTCCTTGTTAGTGGATAACTAATATTTACGAGGCTTGTTTATTAATATCGCTTATATGTACAGTTTATTTTAAATCATGAACTAATTTTGTAAATCTAGTATAAGAAATACAAGGGATGAGACAAGACATTCTTCGAGTATTCCGAATACACAGACAATCAATTTTTGGATTAATTTAATCTGAAATAGCGTATACCCCAGCATATTACGATTGATGATCCTAAAATAAGGTTACAAGTCACAGCATTTAGGAACTACATATTGTGGGAAAATTTTGTTTCTCGAGGGTGGAGAGAAATGACGCTACTTTTTATACAGCTGGTTTGTGGGTAGGTAGTGAAAGGTCCCAGACAGTTCAGCACGATTGAAATGACTAGAACTTAAGAAATTGGTCTCGTTTGGAAGTGCAATCTGTGATTAGATTTCTATGGCCAAAGAATGTGTCCGCATCTGACATTCACAGTCAAATCATGGAAGCTTATGGTGGAAAATCAATGAGCAGACAACATGAATTGAAATGGTACCACTCATTTTAATCAGGCAGAAAGGATTTAGAAAACCGCAATATGGCAGGGAGCAGCTGGATAAGTTCTTCAGCGACACAAAACAATACGGCACGAATTGAAGAAATTATTCGAAATTATCGATGGGTAACTCTGTGTGGAATCTCGACAGAGTTGAGGGGGTTGTAGGGTAGCGTGCAGTATATCTTTTGTTATGTTCTGTGATATTCCAAGACAGTGCTGTGAAAACATCCGCCTAGACCTGGCTCAATGAACAAGGAACTTATTTCCACCAACACGGGTTAAACAAGTGAGCTCTGCGCTCTGATAAATGCCTAAATAGACTTGATGATTATGTCGATATACGATAGGCCTCTTAATTCCTTTTTGTATTTTCTGTCTTTTTTTAATAAATATTTCTTTATTCAACTTGTAACCTTTCTTTCTGATCAAACCTCGTACATGCACCTACATTTTTAAACGACATTTTTTTAATACTTATGTTTAATCGCTGTATAACACACTCCGTTTTTCTTACGAAGAAACCAGAAATATACATGTGTCCCCATACTCTTGAAGTCATTTATAACTTTAAGAACTAAAACGTTGAAGCTCCAGAAAAGATGTTCTATAAGGTGTGAGGATGATAAGAGGTGGAAACATTTACAAATTCGCAACTTAAATGAAAAAAAAATTCATCAACTCCTACTTAACTAAGAAAAGTTTCATTTTAATTACTTCTTATTAATAAGTTGCAATTAATATAAATATGTATATACATATGACATAGTCACAATATTAAGTAACAAAATAGAAAGCGATTTTCCCTTTTCCTTTCTATATGTGGTGTTAAACTATATGATTTTTGTTTGTTACTATTTATTCATTTACAAATCACATTCTCAGAAATTAGGAAGAAATTCTCAGAAATTTCCCTTTTCCATTCTATGTATGGTGTTTTTCAATTCCTACTAATAGTTGATATATGTATATTTATATAAATATGAAATAATATTAGGAATAGGAAAAAAAAATTCAAATTCATCATGCCAGTACCGAAGTAGCTGTAAGTGGATAGTAAAAATATGGAATGAAACTAAACCTTACATAATTCAAAAGTCATTTTAAAATATGTTATATCTGACAATCTGGATGGAACGAGAGATCATCATTTGTTTATAAACCAGAGTCATTGTGATGGTGAAAATGAAACAGAATTCGATGGTTTGAATGAAAATAGAACGGAAGACAAATGTGACGAAATTTCCATCCTTTCATGCTTTACAATTTCGAAATTGCTCCTTTGGTAAATAGTTTTAAAAACTAGGGGAATCAGTAATAAAATTATTTTCAATTTTGTCAGATTAAAAGAAACATTCTTTCTGCTAAACAATTATTTTAATAATTCTTATTTATTCGGATTCCAACAGCATTAAATTTGTTTGCTCCAAAATATCGCGTAGTACACAGAATTTATATTACACTGGTGTGCAAAAATTAAGGACGAAGTCGAAAAATTAGCATATTAGCTGAACGAAGAGGCAGATCGGACAGAAAGACCAATCAGGAGATTAAGTGAGGTGCTGTACGGTAGCACATGCGCAGATATCCAGGTAGACGTAATGGGGGGAGTGTCTGAGTAGTAAAGGATGTTGTCGGTGGAAGATTAGTATTTCTGGCAAAGAGATTGCACACCGTATAGCAGTTAACATCACACCGAGTTGCTGCCTCAGCGAGAAATGGCAAATAATCAATCTGTTAGACGACATCTGGATGCTTTTACCCGAGGTCGAATCATTGGGAAGTTGGAGGAAGGTCGCAGTGTGACAAGTGTGGCTGCAGAGTTCGGAATTGCTCACAGCATCGTTTCACGACTTTGGAGACAATTTCAAACTACAGGAACAGCTATCCGGGGGTTCAGTAGTGGTCGTCCACGAGGAACCACACCCGCAGATGACCGGTATATTGCCTTACAGGCCAGAAGAAACAGGCGGCAGACAGCGGGAGAAATCGCTAGACACACGACACAGGTGACTGGACGACCGATATCGCGTTTTACCGTGGCCAGAAGACTGCACGGTGGTGGTCTGTTTGCACGACGCCCTGTACGGTGTGTACCTCTAACGCCTGCCCATCGGAGGATGCGTTCTCTGTGGTGCCAGGAACACCGGAATTGGAGAGACAATGAATGGGGACGAGTACTCTTTACAGATGAGAGCAGATTCATTCTGAGTAGCGATTCTCATCCTATACTCCTCTGGAGAGAGCGGGGAAGCCGCAATCATCCCTCGAACATCATTGAAAGGGACAGGTATGGAGGTGGCGGTGTTCTCGTTTGGGGGGCATCATCCTTGGTAGTCGTACAGACCTTCACATCTTCGACGCAGGTTCAGTCAACGGGACCGTTATTGTAACGAGATTCTTCTTCCATATGTGCGTCTTTTTAGAGGCGCTATGGGTCCACAGTTCCTTTTCGTGGACGACAATGCACCATGTCATCGCACAGTAGCTGCCGAACAGCTCTTAGAGAGTGAGGATATTGAACGTATGGAGTGGCCGGCACGATCTCCGGATCTCAATCCCATCGAGCATGTATGGGATTTTCTAGGCAGACGCTTGGAAGCTCGTTCCTTACCACCAGTAACGATTCCGGAGCTTCGATTGGCGCTGCAAGACGAATGGTGTAGCAATGCCTCAACAACTCATTGACACCCTCATTCTCAGCATGGGCAGACGCTGTGAAACCTGCCTAGCAGTCAGGGGAGATCATATCCCCTACTAAAGACCGGATATTTCTTGCTGGACACCCATCACAGAGATGTTTCGGCCTTCAGTCGCATTGCGCTCCATGCTACCTTTTCAATAAAGCTTCTTTTTATCCCTCTGATTTCTCTTTTAGTAAGTGTTGCTTACATTACTCATGTCCTTACGTATTGGGGATCTTACGGTATTAAATGTGTTGATTTGGAATGCTTTTTTACAAAGTTATATTGAAAAAACCGTCTCGTCCTTAATTTTTGCACACCAGTATATGTGATTTCCAGTACCCGAAAGAAAAACATAGTAGCAAAGTAAGTTGCTACTTTGCAATGTTAAGCTCATTTTCCTAATAATTGTTCCAAAGGAGGATAAAACTAAAGAAAAATAATAATAGTAATAAGATTACAAATATAACAATGATAGCTTTAATAGATTGCGCTTCATATCTTTCAATGTTGAAAGACATTCTTATTTCCAAAAGATGTAACAGAAGTTGTGTTCTGATTATGACAGATTTATTCACTTATTCATACTGTACCATCCATTAAAAATTTTTTGTTGTAAATTTGGATATTAGAAGAATATTCACACACTGACCATATACTATACTATAGTTTTTAGACATATAATATAGTAAAATAATTTTAATATAGTTGTAACGTAATTTAAAAAAGAATTTTTCGATTACGGAATTATATGTATTATTGTATTTATACAGGTTTATTCATAATTCTCTTTCGAAACTAGATGCACTACAGTAAAATAAACCCGAATACAGCAAATAAAGAACATTAACAATTTAAGTTTTGTTTAGATATATTACAGAAGTCTTGCGTGTGAGACCTTGGTTACCCGACATAAATGAATGTTGTAACTAGGTTCCGGCCACACTCAACTCAAAATGGTCTATTACCGTTATTGGTAGCTTGTGTTATAATTCCATATAGTTTTGCAAGATTCAGCGAGAAAGGGTTATGAGAACTTGTGGACTTGTTTAAAATACCATGGTTTTGTATACCAAAAAAGGCATCGGTCGGCATGTTTTGATACTACAGCCAGTAGTTTTATAGTCAGAGTGTTTTGAAATCCCAACTTTATTATACATATACTTTGATTATGTATATATATTACTTTTATATGAATTACATATATATTTGTATAACATTTTTCACACACTCTTAAACTCTGTCTCTATATTTTTGACAACCAACGATTAGATAATATTAAATTATATTGAAATCGTTTTTGGAATCTATTTTTGCATGCTGGTTTAGGTGATGTGTTTGTATGTAATATGGATGTTTACCGTGATGAATGGTAGTTTTTTATGAATTTTTGGGAAGTTATTTTTTTAAGGAATTCTTTTTTATGATTCTTCTTAAAGAACTTATGGCGGACTGAAGACTTGCAATTATTTGCCTTTTTATATATTTTTGAATTTATTTTTGGTATCAGACAAAGAAAAAAGGGTCTATTGGACTCATAATATCATTAAACATGACTGCCTGTCCAAGAGGAAGAACCACAGACATTCCTTATAATGGGAAATGCCTTCCCTTTATTGCAATGGTTGCTTTGCATCATCTCTCAATACTCAGAAACAGATTGTTCCAACAGTTCTTGAGGTAAGAGTACCCATTCCACAATCAGCATCTTTTTCAGTTATTAGGTGTTTACCGGAGGATGTAATCGTGTCACAAAAGGTCTCTACAAAGCATCCCACACACGTTCTGTGGAGTTTAAATCAGGGGAGAACGCTGGACAATCCATTCGAATGATATCCACACTTTCCAGTAACTGCTGAGGTTCAGCAGTCCGGAGTGGCAGTGTATTGTCATTCACAAAACTGAAATCTGGTACAATAGCACATCGGAACAAACGCACATGAGGAAGGATAACATCTTTACAATAGCTATCTTGGACTAGAGAACCTTTGTCGAAACTTTGGGCTCAGTCCGCCTATTCAGCATTATACCTCCCCAGATTCGAACTCTAGGATCACAGTAACGTGATACTCCGTGATGTTCCTGGGATGAAAACTTGAAATGATCTCTCTCCAATCATCTGACGTTAAAAATCTTTTATGGCACTGAAACGACTCTCATTCGTAGAGAGGACACGACTCGATTCATGAGGTGTCCAATTTTCTGGCTCCGTACACCACTCTAAGCGGTGCCGTCTATGACTAACTTCCAAAGAGAAACCATTGGGAAGGCGCCTGGGCACAGTAAACAGTGACCCTTGTCACTCTGTTGCTGTACACAGTTGCTGAGCAACGGTCTTTGCTTGCTGGAGTCGGGCTCTTTTCGTCTGCAGGACGATATATCGGTCACTTACTGCAGTTCTTTACCATGTCTGTCACCACCAACCTTTCTAACAACCTTTTTTTCCCCTATGGTTTTTCCAAGCATGAAAAACGACGCTTTTATTGAATTCGAAATCTTTAGTTAAATTGGTCAACTTGCGTCTTTCCTCCAACTATCCGATCATTCTTCCATGAGTGAAAACTTCCCGGTGAGTTCTTCTAGCCATATTTCACGAAAGAATTCACTTGCACTTGGTATGAATGTTTTTAATTGCTCCTCCGATCTTCCTTTGATTGTAGTCTTGAACTGCGTACGATTTCCACACGCGTTTTGCAAGCACTCACGTCGCCTATCACGTGATTGAGTGCAAGCGTGTGTGTTCATAATATTTCAATACGCATAACATTTCAACCGATTTCGAATTGCGGGCCTATTGTGCTGATCACAAAAAACTCTTTTCCGTCATTTCGTAGCTATCTGCTTAATTTACATGGTTGCTTAAGATTTACCCACAAGTATATATATATTTTTTATATATATATTTTAATAACTTCCCTTTAATTTCATCTTGAGCATTTTTTTAAATTTCGAATGGTCCTGGCCTTCAGGATTTTCGCGTAAATAACTAGTTATTCTCAGCCCACCTGACAGAAATAACCGCAACGGAGACTCTCTAGAAAATCACTTTATTTTTGTATCTTTCTCTTCTTCATTTAGTTGTAGCTTCTTTTGTCTTTCTTACGTCATGCATTCCCTATTTTGTGTCAAAATGTACAAAAAACCAGATTTATTACTACCAAAGACTATTTCTTTGTATCAGCATGCAGCATCAGCAATCCAAAATATGTTCGTTAAAAATTCCTTTCACTCACTAAATTATGATATATATACACTCAAGAACAAAAACATTATAATCAGCCCTACATTTTGCAATAAACTGGGCTGGATGACGTGAAGGCACGTGATCAGGTGGGAGTGGTATTTAACTGCTGCTGGAGAGTCTGAAGTATTATTATTTCACTTACTTCTGTGTGTGATGGGAAAGGCTGCGGATGTAAGTGACTTTGATAGAGGGCAGATTGTAATGGCTCGAAGGCTCGGAACAAGTATTTCCGAAATTGCACCACTCGTGGGTTGTTCGCGCTGTACAGTTGCTAGGACTTATGCAAAATGGATGAATGACGGTGAAACCAGCGGTAGACGACATGGTGTTGGACGTCCACACACTAACAAAGAAAAAGGTCGTTGGAGACTGTCTCGCATGGTGAAGCAAAACCGGAGCCCGACAGTGGCTCAGCTGACAGCCTAGTACAATGCAGGGCTAAGTAGAATAGTATCGGAGCACACTGTTCAGTGGACACTGTTGGATATGGGGCTACGCAGCAAATGTCCCACTCGTGTGCCTTTGATATCCAAGCGTCATCGCCAACTGCTTCTGCGCTGGACCCGGGAATATCGTGACATCAGTGGGAGAGAGTTGCCTGGTTAGATGAATCACGGTTTTTCAATCATCACGCCGATGGCCGTGTCAGGCCGTGTCCTTACGTGGCCTCTGCTTTTCGATCTGGAAATGAAATGTCCCAACAGGACAACGCCCCGTGTCACAAGGCTAAAGTTGTGTTTGAGTTGTTCCAGGAACATGATGCTGAATTCCAGTTAATGTCTTGGCCACCTAACTCACCGGATCTCAATCCGATAAAACACACGTGGGATGTCATGGGACGGTAGCTCAGAGTTCAAAGACCACCAATTCGCCAGATCTCGGATTTTGGTGACCGTTGCTTAAACATCTGGTTCAATCTGTCTCCGACCATCTACCAAGGACTTGTGGCATCAATTTCAAGGCTCGTTATTTACAGGTGGTCATAATGTTTTGGCTCTTAATTGTACGTTTAATGCGAAAACGCCTAAAACGAAATATCCGTTGACATGAAATAATACAACGGTTACGAAATGCATTTGTATTTTCCTGCATTTTTTTTCTTCATATCTCGAAACGAGAATCTATTTACACGAGAAGATGGAGAAAGAGGATATTGAAACTGAGCAAACATTTTAAGAATGTTTGAGAATGTTTCTCTATTATTGGACTATCTTCCTTTATCATTGGTCGAATTTGTTGCAGTAGATATAGATGCTGATAATGAATGTGCAACCTTAATTATTGTAGAAAAAGACATTTTAGAGCTTGTTCACAGCTCAAAAATATCGTTGATGCAGATTCTCAACATGAAAATTAAATTAATATTGCAACTCACCTTCTCACGTAATCTGAAATGGGAAACATCATAAAAAGTATGGACAGTTATTAAGACGCGCAATCCAATGATGAAATGAATAAAAAAAAAAGGATCGACATAGAACTATTTGTTGATGTTTAGATGCTATAAAAGACAATATGCATAGAAAGTATAAGGTTTTTTTTCAAAAACTCGGTAAATGTTCTGTTTCTTTTTTGACTGTTTTTATGTCATTGATTTTAATTAAATACACGCATATATACATATCTATGTAAATAAAATGTACTCTAATAAACTTAATTTTTTGAATGTACGTGTTTTTATTGTTTTATCTTTTAACCCGCGATCACTCGCGCCTGTTTTTGCTACCGCTGTTACTCGCGGGGTGTAGAAAACACCCCAAACTTTTAACACGTGTATTAAAGGATGAAAAAAAAATTAAGTCACTTATGTTACATATTTATAAAGTACAAGATGTTTTTTGTATTATTCAAATAAAATTATTAAATTTGTTGCACACAAATAAGACTAATATTAATTTAAACTAAACCTACAAAATTTTCATTTTAAAACATATAATTTTATATTTTTTTCATAAAACACAAGTAAAACGTTTTTTCCAGTAATAAACTTACTTCGTAATTAATGTTAAGGATAGTAGAAAGTAGAAAACAAATATTTTATTCATTTTCCAAACATTCATAACAGACTATATTCATATGCTTTAAGCACATATTTATTTTACATTGAAGGCAAACACAATTGGTTTTTACATCTTTTACCCGTAGACAAACAATGCAGAGCCCCTTTTTTGGGGAATTAATGCTCTTTTTACTATCTTCTGTGTCAGTAAAGTTTCTTTTGAATTTTTTGTCAATTATTTGTTTCCGCGAATTTATTTGTTGTTTCTTGCTGAAAGTTTCTTCCAATTCTGGTGCCGTATCCATGAGATGAACAGATTGTTTAATATGGTGCTCTTCTGAAATTACACAGTCTTCGAGAAATCACTTAGTTCATCCTCAGAATCTGTCGATACAATATCTAACAGATGGCCGAGTCACTGTTGTTCCCCTTCCCATGGAATTTTTGCCGTAATTTCTGCAAAACCTTTTAAAAGTTTTTAACAAAAAATAATATTTTACACTTATTTTTAAGTTTTATATTATTTTTATAGTACAATTATTGAAATTTTAAATAAAATATACATGCATATTATTATATTTGAAAATAAAATATTAATGGAAAGAGTGAAACACTTATCCTATTTTAGATGCTTCGAGTACGAAAATATAACTCAATCACTCGCGGGGTGCTCTCAGTACCCCAGATAAACTTTTGAAGGTCATTACGTTTGAATAGTCCCAATGAGAGTGATTGCATCAGGCCTGAAGTTTCAATGACCCAAAATGTGCAGCTATAGAAAAAATCGTGGTTGTGCGCATTCTTTGTGGAATTCTAGGAAGCCTTTCCTTGTTTCTGGGTTGTACACAGCACCCGCGCGAGTGATCACGGGTTAACACGAAAACACATTTCAGTCTCCTCAGTTTCAATGTTAAACGATATTCACTATATACAGGGTGTCCAGCCTTAATGTGACCCAATAGCTAATTCACGAACCGTTCGGTTTAGATATGCACTTCCAATTTGAAAAATGTTTTACAACAGGTAAAGAATGTTTTTACGTGCTTTTCGAACCAAAAAACCCATTTAGAACAAAACTACGAAAAATTAATTTTTTATACGGTCCGCAGGTCCTATCACTTATATTTAGGAAAAGATGCAGTACACAAAAACAAAGTAAACACAAAAAGTTTCATTTTATACGATAAAAATGGCCGAGTTATGGAACTTCAAAAAACACATATTTTATCCATTTTTCTCGGCCATTTTCAAAAAGCTATTAAGGGCCGTCTCCAAAGTGAAATTCGTTGTAACTCTGCCAGGAAACTTTCGCTCTCTCACGTCACTTTTATGTAAATCGTTTTTAAATTTAAAAGCATACGTTAATAATACAATAATTGAGTACTTAAGAAATAAAATTTATTCTGTGCACGTGTAAAACATAGAAAAAATAAAATATTTTGACGATGAAAACATTACAAAAGCAGTTCCAAAAATAGACTTATATGCAGCGGCTTCAGTCAAATTGCTGCGTTTTGCTGATCATGACGAACGTTAAAAATCTGTTGTGTAGTCTCTTGCAATTGCATACAGTCGTATTCTAATATCACGAATTCTAGTACGAGAGAACTGATGTTACAAATGAAGAATACTGCGAAATGGTACTGTTTTAATGGGAGTGTAATCGAAATAAGAGAGAGGCGGCAATACTTTATTTCATTAAATTTCCCACTCGAAGACATCCATCTTATTGCACAATTGCCCATGCTATTCAACGTTTGTATAAAACTGGGAGTTGTCAATAGACGTATTCCCTTGTCTCGTGCCACACCACGTGCCTTCACAATTATTTAAGTTAATTTGGTCATTCTGATATAATAAAGCTCCTGATTCATGATTGGCGCATCATTCCATATTATGCTATAATTTGAACGGCAAATCCTGTATTATTTTGCTGCTATTTGTTAAAACAAGCTGTTTTTAATCTTTTCGGTACAAGTTGTATTTCTTTAATTTGAACTTTTATTGTTTGTCATACAGACATACAAATTGTCAATCTATGATGCTTACTACGATGTTTCAATATTACTATCATGTTTTTCTTTTGCTCTTTCTGTAGATAGTGAATTACTGTTCTCTAAACTCAATTTATATACGACCCCCTTTTCTGAGCAATTCTAGATGCTTCAATTTTTGTAGGCATAACTCGGTCAGTTTTATTGTAATAAAATGAAACTTTTGTGTTTACTTTGTTTTTGTATACTGCATCTTTTCCTAATTATAAGTGATAGGACCTGGGACCGTATAAAAATTTAATTTTTGTAATTTTTTTCTAAAGTGGGGTTTTTTTGGTTTCGAAAGCACGTACAAATTCTTTACCAGTTTTAAAACATTTTTCAAATTGAAAGTGCATATCTAATCCGAACGGTTCGGGAATTACTGATTGGGTCACATTAAGGCTGGACACATTGTATATACACTATCTGGTAAACCCCTATTGTTTACACGGGTGAATTGAAAAATTAACAATGCAGTATGTGAAGGATAAAGATATATTTAATGAGTTAATTTTACGTGAATTCCAAATTAATTAAAAAGCTTTTTGCATTTATCAGCTGAACAAAGAAAACCATATTTGTTAAATCTTAAGTCTGAATGGCTAATAGTTGGGAAAATAATTTTTTTAATAACGCCCCGTAACTCTCTAGAGGGTCGATATTTCAAAACATTTTCTTGAGCTAATCTCTGCTGTCTCAAATGTAACATTGTTACAAATTTGGTGTAATGAAACATTTAAAATAGTGTAAAATAATTCATATCTGCATTTGTAATATGTTAATATTATTTTCTGTTGTATTTATTTTATGTTAAATATATATAATATTCGCAATCAGTACCATTCCTTACTTATAATGGCGATTCAATTTAAACATAGCGAAATGTTGGTGATGAGAGCCAGTTGGCATCATTTTTAGTGACAATGTTGGCAACTCAGCAATTGATTGAAAGGTGCAGAAGTGGCTTTGCTGTAGTGCCCCGAGAGAGGGAGCTGTTATAAAGAGGATATCACAAAAATCTTCTTCACAAATAATACATATATATGCCCATTTTCAATAGTGCTCGGTTGAACGGTGTTGGAGTGAAGCGATTTCATACATACAAACATTCTTATATAATATATAAATAAATATATGATGTGAGTGTGTGTTATTTACATCACACTCTTATCTCTTACCACCTATTATAGAATGCTAAAAAATGTTAGGAGAATTGGGCGCATATAATTATATAAAACTATCAGTCTTTTTAGTATTTAGTTTTTGTTACTAGAAAAATTCTGAGCAATTTTTTAATATAGCATAACAAATAACTTTAAATTAACAGTTATCAAATTTCGTAAATGTAAATCATGTTTGAGAAAATTTTTAATTCTTTATGTATATATTTAATTATTTGTAACATTGTAAAATCTAGTTTAGCTTCTTACGTCCTCAATCAAAACGAAGAGCCATTACAAATTTGTACTAAAAATCGGTATATATATTTTTAAGTAATTGAGTATATGGATTGCTCATTTGACACAATGCACCTCTTAAGTAAAATCACATTGATTTCTGAAGTAACCGTTTTTGGTAATATGTACACGCAATTTAAATTACAAACACATTTTCCATAGTAAATTTTTAAATTTAAATTTTAATTTTATTACTAATTTTATTTTCTGAGAACAAATTATAGGTATTATAAATCATATTACTAAGATGGAAGTTAATACTCTGATATAAATTTAAATATTACATTTATTTGATATCGTTAAGAAATAACAAGAAAAAAATATCTTCTTAACTCAGGGCTCTTTCCTTTTAATAAATTCTATTATTTTTAGTTGCAACGCGTAATCAAATCATTTTCATATATATATATATATAATTCTGACATTATTAATTTGAAATACCCTCAATTCTCTGTATCACACAAAGTAACATTCAACATATTTTCGTTCTTACCCAGATTGATGCTTTCTTGCATCTTCTCAATAGTTCTACCTTTTTTGTGTAGAATATTTTCAATTATTTTAAAACTTATCTTATTCATTTTTTCTTGGTTTAAAAATCATAGTCCACCATTTTCTTCAAGAGTAACAACATGCGATAGAAAAACGTTCTTCGTCAAACCCCTAATCTATCACTCACGATACCATTGCAATTTTTCATTTTATTCTATTCAATCCCATCTTTCTTTTTTGAATAATAAATCCCTTTATCTTCGAATCCTACATAGAAAATTCTACATATTCGATCAAAAACTTTCCATTTTAGAAACAAGGAAGATCGATTCGAGTATACACACGAGCGGGACCTG
>BMAO01019876.1:0-19855 GCA_019973975.1 Trichonephila clavata | reverse complement strand
TGCGCTTAATAAACTAAAAATATTCTAACCAACTTTTCAAAACAATATAGTATATTTCTGAGATAATTAAAAAAGTACCTCGTTTATTTTAAAAAATAAAAAAAAACATTGTCTATACTTGCTAAAACCTAAAACGCTGATTATTATTATTTATTGGCCCATAAGTTTAAAGGGTTTTATAAAAATAAACTTTAGACTTATTTGTCCCACTTTAAACAAATGCTGATTTTCGTTGTCATTCATTATTTGCTGTTGTTATCTATACTTAAAAAAAAAAAATTATTACGAAAATCAAGACCACTTTACTTTTATCCATAATATTCGCGTGAAATCTCCATAATCTACATAAAAGGATTGTTAATTTTTCCAGTCTGCAGAAGTATTTAATTTACTCATCACAATACAATAAGAGTAATTTTTTTTTACTCATCACAATACAATAAGAGTATTTTTTTTTATACATCACAATACAATAAGAGTAAATTTGTTACTCATCACATACAACATACATATTTAGGGGAAATCCTGATGTTTTCAATCTTTGAAAAATTGTGAAAATACAGAAAATATTTAATCATAATTTCAATATTTTCCTGCTTAAATAATTTAGAAATGTGTATTGGTACTTTACTTGAAACTTGAATAAACAGGTACCTAAGTATCTTTTAATTTCAAGTATTATGCACAGGACACAGCACCAAATCAGTATATTACTGTAACTTAGAATTATTATTGCACAAAAATAATGGCTACAGAAAAAGTGCCACTACGTTTGTATAAGTGCTCGATACTAGTAGGTGTTGTCCTATGATAGAGCCTCTGCCTATTAATTATTAATTTCCGCGTATCCGGTGGTAGGGTGGAAGAACAAAAGTAAATTGCTCTTATACTCTCGAAAATAAAAATAAATTTGATATGGTATTTCGGGTATTTTATTTTTGATGTGTGTGTTTCTTACTGGCTTATTACTATTTTGATTGTAAGGATCTTTTTCTGTTTGTTATCTTCAATGGGGAAGGGGCCCCCAGAACCCGGGGGGCCCTGGGCCGCAGCCTATTAAGCCCATACGTAGATCCGGCCCTGCGGGTAATGAAGCATACAATTTTTTGACGTTCCAACACGTCAAGAAAGCAATCTATGAGTCTGAAGATGATCCCATGCCGACAATGGTGAAAAAACAACAGGCAATGAAAAAGTAATGTATGCTATTTTTTCAGAAGTACGGGATTATTCAAAGCCATCAAGGTAGAAGGATAGAAATCAGTGACAGCCAACTGGTATAGAACTAAATGTCTTCCAGAGATTCTCCAAGAAGTGAATGTTATGGGACTAATGCGTCACCATGGCAATGCATCTTCCCATACCGTCATAATAACAGTTGAGTTTCTTAAACAAGAGCAAATTAAAGTGGAAGCACATTCACCATATTCTCCGGATCTAGCTATGTGTGACTTTTGGTTATTTTTTAATCTAAAAAAGAACTTGCGTGGACGTCGTTTTCA
Organism: Trichonephila clavata; assembly: GCA_019973975.1. Taxonomy (NCBI): domain Eukaryota; kingdom Metazoa; phylum Arthropoda; class Arachnida; order Araneae; family Nephilidae; genus Trichonephila; species Trichonephila clavata. The sequence goes on along the minus strand of BMAO01019876.1, from coordinate 18,353 downwards.
TTCAGAAAAAGAGATTGATGTGGCTAAAAATCCATTTTTTCCTCAATTCCAAGAAATGAATAGCTTGAGGCATTTAATCTGTGGAAAATTCATCGACAAAAGTGCATTGATGCTGGAGGAGACTACTTTGAACACCCCTAAAATTTTGTAAATATAACTTTAAAACCTAGGTATATCTCAAAAATTTCAGAATGACTTTCGTATATAGAAAGAGAGAGACTTCGAATCACACACACATTTCTATATTTCTATATCTGAAAATGAGTTTCACGTTTGAATCCTATTCCTTAGTACCAAGTTAAAATATATTTTGAAAATAAGTTTACTGGATTTGCTATTTATTTATTACTAAAAGGAAAAGACTACGTTTTAAAGTTAAGTTTACTACAAATGATCTTCCAGGTGTCCTCATATTTGCTTGACCAAAGTTCAAAATTAAAAGACTCATTACCAATAGCCCTTGTGAAACTTCTAAGTGTGACGTCTCAATAAGCAGTCAATCAATTCAAATAACCTCAAATTTTTTAACGCACACTTTCAGAAAGCAATTACTTATGAATGTGTAAGCAAATTCAAATAGAAAAAGATATTTTTTACGGGTAAATTAGAAAATGTTTTTTTATAGGAAACCTATACTTAAAAATATAAATGAACATTAATTAAATAAAAATTTATAAGCAATCTTATTAGCATTTAATGCGGGTACAAGATATTAATTTATATGAAGTGATAACTGAAACATTATCCAATTCTCCAATGATTTTTGGAAAATAGTTTTGACTAGTAAGTACATAAAAGAGGAAGTTTGATATCCAAATTTGAGTTCAATTTAATTTTAAAAAAATGCTATTAGTTCTTTAAATTAAATCCCATAGGGATTGATTTGAAATATTTCAAGAAACTCATCATTCAAACAAAAGTGTATTAAAGTAACAAAATGTGACTTGAAGTGAAAGGAAGTAGAAAATTAAAACGAAACAAACAAAACAAAAAATTAAGAGTGAAACCTCAAAACAAAAGATTTATCTAAAAGAAATATAAGGGCGAAAATCAAATTTGCGAGCTTAAACTGGTTTAAGCTCGCATATTTGATTTGATCAACTACGTCCCCTCTAGGATGTGATATTGAAATATCCAAAATGTAAAACATTACAATTCTCAAATTAAAAAAAAAATGAACGATAAGTTAATCAAATGTGTGTAAATTTGAAGAATATCAAAGATCGGCTATATATAGATAATGTACAGTAAATATACAGTGAACTCTCATTAATTCAAACCTTCGATAATACGAACCTCTCGCTAATTCAAAGAAAATGCTCAGCCCCTAGAAAAACTCTTGATATTTCGAAATACAACAATACATTTTGGTACACTCAATATTTTGAAGCCGACCAGACTACTATACGCGATAGTTCAAAATGATCTAATAAAACTCTCGACAATTCAAACACTTACTATCATGTAGAGTCCTGTAGCAAACCGGTTGGAGCTTAATATGTTTTGTGTTGTCCTGTTCTCCTCTGTAAGGTAGCCTTTTTTATAACCATCGGAGATGACTCCGATAACTCTGACAGAAGCTAAAGTGTCACTAAACCAACCATGCAACCTTTTCCTTCAAATCATGTTGATGCGGAACTTTTTTAAGCTTTATTTATTCTAGAAAAATCTATTGACAAAGTTAGATTGAATACCATAAAACAAAAAGAAGATAACAGATTTTTTTCGTCAAAAAAATTAATTATATACAGTGTGTATTCTTTTAATTTATCAATGTATTGCTTTAATACATAAATGTTGTTTTATACGTAAATGTTTATTACATAGTTTTAAATTCAAATGTGTTTGAAAAAATTTCTCTTCATGTATTTTAGGAGTTTTTTTCAAATCCTCTTGATAATTCGAAGTTTTTCATTGGTCCCTTCAACTTCGAATTATCGAGAGAGTCGACTGTATTTAGAAAAGAACAAAATACAATGAAATAAAATTCCTAAATGAATACAATGCGAAAAAAGTAATAATCAATTCATATTCATGTAAAATTATAATGTAAAAGAATGATGGTTTAGTATATTAAATATGCTATAAATCAGAAGGAGATGAAACTCTAAGTAACAGAGATCAAGGATATAAGATAGAGATATATCAAGAAAAAGTCAATAGACCAAAATGCAAAACAGTTGTGTTTTATAAAGCTATCATTGATTTAGAACGGTGATGTAGGATTCAGCTTGCTTTATAGAATTCTAAACTTTATCTTTTAGCAGAAAATTAAAACGTAATTGTAAAAGAAATTTAATGAAGAGTAAAAGTTTAAATATCCATATTAAGTCTAAAATTTGGACATTAGTCAAACAGTTTGCAAACAGAAAAATATGTCTAACTAGGAGTTATATTTACATATTGAAATAGTAAAAATATATATATAGAAGCAATTAAAAAGAGCAAATACATAATTTAAAAAACGTATCTATTAATTATATATGTATATATATATATATACACGTGTATATACTCAGATATATATATAAAGAGAGAGATAGATAGATATAGATGGATAGATAGATAGATTTAAATAATTATTTCTGTTACGGAGTTGAGAATAATTACGTATAAAATATTCTTCGAACATAATAATTTTTTGAAATTGAATTTTTTTAAGTCTTTAATATAGTAACTAATTATTCTCCGCAAAGAGGAAAATTGCTTAAATTAAGCAACATTTTCTGTAACATTCTTAGCATTTTCTACAAGCTCAGGAATGAGCTGTATTTAAAAGACCCTCATGCATTTTAATGTCCATTTTAAAATCTTTTCAATCACACGCATTTGAAGTAATCTTTATCAGCAGAATATTATTAACTTTAGAAAATGTAATGTTTGAAATTTTTATGCAAATTGTAGTTGGATTAGTTTAATACGTTCGACGTTCATGTTTTAAATTAAATTTATGCTCCGTGAAAAATGTTAGCATCTTCATTAAAGTAGAAGCACCTTAATTTACTTTCAAACAAAGGTAATTAGAAGTGAAGTTAAGAATATTGTAAAATACTTTACTGATGTTTGAAATTGCGACTCCGTACGAGATTAAAATTATATCTTATGTTCTAGGCGGGAACTGAGTAGGTTATTTTAGAAAACCTAATTATACGTCGAAGTATTTGGGGAAAACGATTTTGTTGAAAACAGAAAATACTTATAAATTTCTCTTTAAGATCTTAATACTGTACTTATAACCCCAGCCTTCATTAACGATAAAAATTAATTTTTAAAATGTTTCGAAAAGAAATAACATATTCATGTGTTTATTTTCGTCAACACCTGATTAACTTTAAAGTGCTGGAGTAGAAGTAAATAATCAGAGTTTTAATCAACAAAATGAGCACTTACATGCCTTTTTTTTCTGTGAAGTATTTTCTTAAAGGTTTAGGTATTACGAACTTATGGGATTATTATTATTCATCTAACTTTTAATTCTAAAAATAAATGAATAAAATGTAACTGAAATAATTTTGTTAGTCCAGTGATTTATTTATTTATTTTTAATACAAAAAATATTTGTACTAAAAATTTGAAAAAAAATGATTGTGAAATGAGATTTTGATATTTCTAAAATCTCCAATTCATAGTGATATAATATAATATAGTATTTTGCTAATTCCAGTGTTACAATATATTTGCTATTTTATGAATTAGAAGTAAGTCAAAATGACTTTTTAAAAAAATAACCAGCTGTTTTATCACACCCACTTTGGCAGGTAAAGGATAAAAAATTGTTTTTTTTTTTAAACTGGGGAAAAGTTGCAAAGTTCTATTTATTTTATTTATTCATACACAATTATTTTTAGGTAACAGTATAATAACTGCAAGTTTAAACTGCTAGATTTATTAAAAAACTTTAGGATCTAAGTTTGGGACTTCGGGATTTTAGTGATTTGAAAGTTATATTTAATCTTTAGAGATTTTTACTGGAAATTCAGGTCTATTCTTTACTTTAATTTTAGTTTCAATCAGTTATTATTACTCATTATTTCAACATGCTAAGATATAGTAAAATGTTAAGAAAATGTTGAACTATTTGGAGGTAGAATTATTTGGGAAAATAAAAATATTACATTTGCTTGTTAGATGAGATATTGGATGTAGTGTTAACTATGTTAACTATGTTAAACTATGATTAGCATAGATGTAATAGCTATATATTACCAGCATCTAATATAATAATAAATGCTTCAAAGTAATTATAAGAGAAATTTCATACCAAGTAATGGTTATATTTGCAAAACAGTAAGATAATATTTGTTAATTATCCATAATAAGGTAAAAACAAATAATAGTAAGTAGTACAGAATACTTACTTTGATAAAGTAAGATTTTTTTAATGAAAATTACTGTTTTTAAAATTGTGTAAATTTACTGTATGTATGTACTCTGTTTTCTTAAATGCAATTGGTGTATACTTAAGTGACATTTTTGAAATATTCTTAAAATATCGCCATTATCTAACTATATTTCTAACACTGATTTTTAACTATGCATTTTTATCTTTAATTTTTTCACACACATTATTTCAAAGATATAAAAGCCTTTTATAATGGTTTTTGGTTATTTTGCTAGTTTTTATGGCTAACTTTTTATTTTTATGATTGTGAATTACCTTATGTATAAATAGTTTGACTTGGAAATTTTTATTAGTTATGAGATAAATCTCCCATCTGTAATCGCTATATAATAGGTAATTGATTTTTTTCAAAATCCTTCAATTATTAATAATGAAATAATTATTTTATAAAATATCAAATTGTTTAAATTTTTAAAAGCTGATTTCAGTTTAGAATTAGAATTTATTTTGCTGAATTTTTTAACCGACATGATAAACTCCATTCCCCTTCTTTGGCTATCAATTATAATATCCCCTTGTAATCTCATATTTATATTGTTTCCAATGGTTATCACTGATTATCTTTAAAAATAGCATTTACTATAATCGTTATTTGTTATTTCGTAGCTTATTCTTATATTTTATTATAAAATTTCTAACGTTTGTTAAATTTATCTGACTTAATGTTTCTCTTTAAAAAATATTTTTTTGTTCTGTGATACGTATATGTTATTCCCTTTTAGACAGTAATATTTATTTGAAAAAAAATTAAAACAATTTATTACTAGCATTAACAATTTTAATTCAGCATATTTTCATTTTCAATGTATATAAAATCTTATATTTATACAAAATATCCGAAGATTCTATTCATATACCTATGGGTATTTGACTGAATATTTCCGCCAATTCACGAATGCATGCAACAAGAATAATTGTGGGTAAATTTAACAAGAACTACTCAGATTTAAAGAATTCACTTGGTTTGCATATAACCTTGTTACCTTATTTAAAAATACCCGGAATAATAACATAAAATCAATAAAAAAAATTCCATCAAACACGAATTTTTTTTTCAAATTATTCAAATTCTTCCCCAACTCCTAGAATTTAAATTATTTCTCTTGACAAATGATGTATATATGTATAATGAAAAGTTAAAAAAAGACTAGAATTCCATAACTTTACAATGCATATTTAACATGTTATTGTAATACATAAAATTTCCAAATTAATATAATCAAATTCCCTCTTCCCGGTTTTAGTACAAATGCAGCAAAAGTTAACAAAGACATATGAATGCATATAGTAATAAATATGTTGCGATACTAATGTAATAACTTATTACGAGTTTATTCCTACTCGGAGTTACAATACACACGATGAATGAATGCCTTTAAATAGATTCGAGCACGCTTATGCATTTTCAATTATTCGATTAAAATACTCCCGTCTGGAAACACTTTTAAAATACTTTATTTTTAACAGCATACATTGGATTTATTGCATTATTACATTTTTGAATTTTTTGAAGTTAATTGAATGATAAAGATAAATATTAAATTTATTATGATTAATTTTTTATTATTTCCATTATATTATTATTATTGAAAATTATGGCTCAACGAAAGTATTATTTTCACAATTTTGAAACAATGTATTTGAAGTCTTGGAAATAGGAGAAGAAATATTAATTAACTTAAAACCTCTGTTTTGTTTTACATATACTATAATTAATAAAGTCACAGTTAATAAAAAATGCCCGAAAATAACGAAGGTGTTAACTTTAAGGACATTGTACAAACTCTGAAAATATCACATAGTAAAAGACTAAAGGCTGTCGAAATCTCTCTTCCATATTTTGAGCAACAAGGTGCGTCGGTAATGGACTTACTGTTATTTCATCATTTTTCAGAAAAAAACAGAAAAACGCAGAGTACAGTACGGAAAACAGGACATAAAGCATTTCTGTAAAAGAAAGGTAGACAGTTTTTTCAAAGTCGATTATTTAATTTTCATTACAGATGCCTTCATAAAATATTTTTCTGAGGCGTGTCTGATCAGGTAAATTACTGTATACTATCTATTCATTAATTTTCCTTCTCATGTAGTAAAGCTCTATTCCAGTGTTTCCCAAAGTGGTTTATATAGACCCCCAGGCTTCTATTATGACCTGAAAAAGGTCCACACGAGCAAAAAATAATAATTTGTCCGTCTAATGAAGTGTAAATGGAGGTAGGTGTATGATAGCGGTTCTCATTAAACCAGATCATGAATTTAATCTTTAAAAACAATTTTATCTAGTGGTAACCAGATTTTACCAATTTAACATTTACTAAATTAAATGAAGTTAATTTGTGGTTACAGGTGACAGCATAAATTTCATTAAGACAATGACAATTTCAGCATTTCTTTCCAAAATTAAGCTGAAGAAGTATAATACTGAACGAAGAAATTTTCTCAATTTGTTGCAGACAGTCTCAGGACATTTTAACCTACGTTCAACATTTAAATGCCCCTATTCACATTTTGAAACTAGATTTTAAAATGGCTTTTTTATAGTAATAAAAACAAACAGTGAGTAGACAATGATTTCATATAGGCTCTTCGGGAAAAAAATGTCGTATTACAACAGGTACTGATCATAATAGGTCCTAATGAAGATCTTAAAATAGAGTTTAGAAACGGATGTCAGCAATTTTGGCTTTAAAAAGACATACCTGATATTTTTTGCAAATTATAGAATATCGGGAGGAAGTTTTTAATCACTTTTCCTCGTGAGAGGAAATTTCACCGAGTTTGCTAATCTAAAAAAAAAAGGACAGGGGGAGGGAGAAAAGAACTGGGCACTTACTAACAAAGGAAATTTAGGGTTAAAACTGACTAGATTGATATTAAATGTTGAAAATTTGTTATTGAAGCACCAAATTGATCCCTCTCATAAAAAGCATTTGTTTGCTGTTCTGATATTTTATGTATTAATTTGATTTTAATTTTAATTAATTACAGGCGCTTCTTAAATTTTAAACACTATACTTCATTACAATTAGAAGTTTTTTTAAGTAGTACCACCAATTATCAAAAATACATTTATGTTTATAAATTTGCAAAAATTTTTAATATTGGGTAAGCTAGGGTCTATCTGAAACCGTAAACATGGCAAGGGGTCAATGAGACAAAAAAGTTTGGGATCCTCTGCACTATTCCATCATTAAGTACGTACCTTTCCTCTATTTAAGGGTATTGGGCAATATATTTTCTGTTGTATTCTCAAGTAAACAATATATACAAGTGCAGTACAATATTTTCTGAGGAAACACTTAAACTTATTCTTTTTCAATAACATCCTCGATAACCCAGCATTTCCACAAACTCGGCTAGCCTTCGGTTTACATTAGGCCGAATTTTCGGGACTCCTCTGTATTTGCTTCTAATTGCTAACAATACGGTGTAAGACAAGCCAAATTTTAAAGTTGTAGCATGAGAAATAAAGAAATACATTTTAAGAGAGAAAAATGAATATGTATTAAGTATGTATTGTATCTCGGTATACATCAAAGAAGGCCTATCTCTGAACACTTAATTATTCAGATTCAATTATTTTCTTAAGATAGAGAATCCGATTAATATCAAAGTACTCATGTCCTTAATTTTACTCTTAACAATTCAAGAATTTCCATTGAAATAAAAATAAAATATTCTAATGGAATTTAATTCTGAAAACTCTTCTGAAATTCAGCTCACTTGAAGAAAAGATAATACTTAAGACGATAAAAGATTGTCTAGAAGAAAAAACCTCTTTTCTTCAAGAAAAACTCTTAATCCTTTTATACTTCTCTCCTTTCTCTCTCTCTCAATAAATATGTCTTATCAATGTTTATTACGTACTTGCATTGTATAGATGCGATCTAAACACGAAAAACAAGATTTTGTGAATCGGAGAAAAGAGAAACGCGCATTGTTTACTAGTTACTTTCGATAAATAGAGCTTTACCAATAGCCTCTTCCTCCCAATTTCCTCCCAAACTCTTTTATTTCCCAAGAACTTGATCATAAGCATTCCCAAACTTCTTTAAGAACTCTCAATAAACCTCTCAATCCTGGAGAAGAGATTAAATCTTTGCTGCTCACCCACCCCATTAAAACAAACGAAGACGAAACAAAATAAAGAAGAAAAAAGAAAAAAAATCTTTTCTAGCCTTCGAAACAAACTACTTAATACGGAGCAATCCGCTTATCTAGAGAAAACGTATTAAAAAATCACTTAATGGGGAGGATCACAAGAGAAGAAGAAATCAGAGATCCGTGTTCTGGAGAAAAAGAAATCAGGAATGACAAGCGTATTAATGGCCTCGTCTTGTTTGTTCCTGTGTTTTAAATGTTAATGCTCCTTTTACCATCATCATAATACACGCCTACTGGAGAATCTGTGCGCTTCTAAAATCCATTTGGATTATGGATGGTTGGAGGGGGGATAGATGGAAAGAGGATTTGGAGATCCCTCGTTTTGTGTAGGGGGTGGGCGGAGAGGAGCCTGACTGCAACCGTGGGTAGGTCAAAAGGTCGTTAATGGAGTTGCGCGTTTTCTCTCGGCTATTAGCGTTTCACTCGACGCACGTCGGAAAGGTATATAGGAGAGCTATGGAGGCAGGTATTTTTGTTGTGGAGGGATTTAGTTCGCCGGAAATAGTGTGGGGGTCGAGTAGTAATTAAAAATTGCTAAATCAGAGTTTAGATTCGGTTTCAATTAACGACTATTAGTTTTGCCGTTCTAAATGATCCCCTTGATACTGAACAAAGTTGTCCATTTATGCGGTTCAGCTCCATTTGTGGTTATCAAACAAACAACACAGAATCTCAATTGACTTGGGAGCTGCGGTAGCCCAATGTTCAAAGTATCGAATCGTGGTTGGCATGTCATAAGTTCGAGCCCAGTACCACTAAAAAACCCGCCGTATAGGGGAGCGATGCAAATTTAATCTGTAGAGAGCTCAAACGTCCTTCCATTGGTGTGGTAGTTAGGAGAAGGGTGCCAGCTCAGGTGTCGTCCTCGTCACTTGACCATGGTTCAAAATTACGAGGTCCGTCGCCAAAAGCCCGCTGAACAGTGTAGCTGAAGAGTGCGACGTTAATATTCGCTCACTCAATTTACTTTTATCAAGTTTTCTGTTTCAATATTCAAAATTTTTTTAAGCCGTTCTAATTTTGGTATATTTTGTCTACCAATAGCGAATGAAATTGAATAAAACGCTATATTTTGTGTTCAAGAATTCAATATCCTCTTAGGGTGTAAGCAGTGCCGGATTACTCATTAGGTGGAGTAGGCAATTGCCTATGGCTCCGCGCTTTTTAGGGGTCCACAAGAATGTGTATGTTTTCTGTGTTAGTGTTCCAAAAACAGGGCCCCGAGAATTTAACATCGTAGGGGCCTCAATGTTGTTTAATCCATCACTGGGTGCAAGGGTGATATTAAAATCACATATTTGAATATTTGTGTGTGTGTATGTGTGTGGGTGGAGAGAGGTTTAATATACAAAGATTTATTTAACCGGTTTATTCCATTAAATGGTATATATTTATATCTCATTATTAATATTTAAAAAAATTCTAAGGTTTACAAAGTATTTATCCACTTATCTGATAAACTTCAGGAGACTATAACAAATATAACGTCACTTGAGATGGGCTCTCATGATTCTAGATAGTCAATAAATTCCATATTTGACAATTTATAACACAAATTAATATAAAATTGATAACAATTCTATAATAATAATAAGTCTATAACACAAATGAATTATGAAAAACAATTCTATAACAATAATAATAAGTCTATAACACAAATGAATTATTAATAACAATTCTATAAAACAAATGAGTTATTAATAATAATTCTATAAAACAAATCTATTATTAATAATAATTCTACAACACAAATTAATAATTAAAGGCCAAAAGTTTATGCGGATATAACTTGAAACAATAGTAATCTCGTGAAAAATGCACTAATTTTGTGGTTCTTAATGATATTTTCCAAACGATTGTCATGGAAGACACAGAAAGGAGCATACTTTAAAAAATTTTGTCCATAATTTCAAATATTCAATTTGATTTGATGATTTGAATATGTAGTGCACAATTTATCAATAAATTTATTATTTTTGTAACTTTTTATTATCAGAAACAGTCAGAGCTAAAAAAAAAAAAAAAAAAAAAAAAAAAAAAAAAAAAAGCCGAAGATTTAGCTGTGTTCTATAAAACACTTAAATCTTTTCCCCATAGAAAATCGCATGAGAATATATGCTTGCAAGGCATCGCATTGAATTGAAATCAAAAGCTACACCTCAATACTGCCAGTCATTATTACTTAAGCAATTATTTGTCGACTAATTATTCGTTCAGAATAATAATTTTGGTAAGAACTTTGAGAACCTGTTATACCTGTAAAAATGAATTGCAGTACAGTTTCAAAAAAAAAAAAAAAAAAAAAAAAGCCCGTGAGACATGTGTTTGTGTGTTACAATTTTTTTTAAAAAAAAAAATCGCTCCTCCTTAAGATGTCATTTTTGTCATTTGATTAGGATTACATAAAAAGCGAGTCTTCACATATGCAAAAACTAAAATAGCATCCAGTGTAGAGATGAAAAATACAGGAAGAATGATATTTGAGTATTTACTCTCAGAATGTAAGGGTAACTTGAGATGAGAGACAGGTGTTTTTTTTGCGCTCTTTTATAATGATCCTTTAATTAATTTAATTTAAAAATGTTAAATTGAGAGAGATTTTAATTGTGATTATACTAAATGTGTTAAAAATAAATATAAAAAAGGAAAAGAAGAAAAGAAAAAGCAGGTAGAGGAGTGTTTTATTGTGCAAAACAGATGCAAACCAGTTACGTTAAAAATCGCACTTAACGAAAAAAAAGTATCTTCTTTCATTCAAAGCGTAGACCTGTGAAATAATATTCAATTCAGATGTTCAATTACGATATCAATAAATCAATCAGGATATATAGATTATAAAAAGATATACTACATAAAAATGAGTAAGTGAAAAGAGAAAGAAATTGAAAAATTCTCGGAGCTCTTATTTGTATTGTTGCAGCTTATGTAAAAGAAACCACATATTTTTACAAATACAACACATAATATAAAATACAAAATGTACGCATATTACAAATAAATTATTTATAATTATTTGTGTGTGTCATTTGTATATTAAATGTGTATATTATTTATAATAAAGACATTATGCGAAATGAAGTATAATTTAATTTTGGTGAAGTTACAAATGAAAGGGAGAATTTTAAATTTGTTGAAGTTACAAAATTAATATCATTCATTATCATAAGAGTATTGAAGATTTGTCATTTCTTCATAATAATAATATTAATATATTTTACAAATTTTAATTAAAAATCAATGCAATAAATATTGAGTTATGTATTGTGTAAGCCAGCGGCTCTTAAGCTGTTGATCGCTGTTGCCCCTCTTTATGTATCAGTCTGACATCGCGGATCCTCAAGATTTATGAGCACCCCTCCTTGCTCCTAACATGCAGCTAAATGATTTGAAGTAGGGGTGGTCAACCCCAAAGGCCGCTTCAGAAAAACGTTATAATACTGTGGGCGCATATAAAAATATATATCTTTATATTAGACTAGCTATTACCCACCCGCTTCGCTGGGTATTTCATGAGGTTTTATAAATTTTTTCTGGTTTTATATATGAATAAATTATTGATATTTAAGTCCAGGCATTAAGAATTCGATTGTATTGAAAAATATACGCTCCTTACGCCCCCTCAACGCCACTTGGGGTCGATTTTCACGAAACGCATTTTGTGGCGTATCTCTATTCTATGAGAGGAATCTGCTTACCCAATTTCAAGATTGTACGTTGAGTAGTTTAAAAATGGAAACAATTACTTATAACGCCCCTTAACCCCCCACGTAACGCCCCTTACGATTCGAATTTCGCAAAAATCCGTTCTTAGCTTATCTCTACTTCATTAAAGGAACATATCTACCAAATTTCAAATCTGTAGGTTGAATAGTTCCGGAGATATCGTGATTAGTCAGTCAGTCGAGTCGCTTTTCTCCTTTATATATATAGATTGGGAGTGAAAATTTAAAACAGAATGATGTGCTAATATTGTTTCCATTGCTTTTCATGTGTATACAAACATACCGTAAAATCTGGCGTATAACCGCGCACTTTTAATATGAAAATGTAAGACCGAAATTTACGGGTGCGCATTGTATATATACCACGGGTATGAAAATGAGAGCTTTAAAAAATGAAAAAAAGATGGACATTGAAAAAAAAATTAGTCTTTTACATACATCTGAATACTTTTTATTTAAAAGAAAGGACATTTCTTATGAATTTGAAGGGTTCGTATTTTAGACGTATATTATTTTTTCAAAAACCTGGGATAATACTTCGAATACATGACTTCAAAACATAAGAGCATTTATACGAACATTTCAGGATTTTCCGTAAAAAAGAGGTGCGTTATACTGCAAATGTATCTAAAATTAAAAATTCCAGTTATAAAGTATAGGTGCGTGTTATACGGCGGTACGCGTTATACGCCGCTTTTACGTAGATAATATGGCAATAATTATGCAATGATTAAAAAAATGTTTAATTTATTTAATATTGGGGAGATGTTTTTCTCAATTCTTTCACTTAGTTTTTGCATGTCCATCTCAATGCGTGTATGTGCGCATCGTAACTGATGTTGCAGGTTTTTCGTCCGTCAAGTTCGAGGGCGATTTTTGCTTGATAAATTTCATTTTCAAAACAAAAACAAAAAGATTCACAGTAACAAAAGCAACGTGATAAAATAAAATAACTATGGAATTTATTTTTCAAAAAAAAAAAAAAAAAATCCATTAAAAACAAAAATAATTGCACAAAATTTTCACATTTTGTAAAGATTGTAATTAATCTCGTGAGCTACAAAATTACTCAAAGCGGTCACTCCCTTGGTTTAAAGGCTCCTCAATAATCCTAAGATTGCCTCTGGTACTCTTATACAGACTTTTTCAACACTCCCCCCCCCCGGTTTCTTTTATTTCTTAAAAATATTATGCTAATAGCTATGTGGTTGCAAGCAACGAAAACACTGAATTAATATTCTTCATCGAAATATGTTTTATAGTAGTTTTCTTTGGGGGAAATTGAATGATCCAGTCTAGGAGGGCATATCTTTCAATTTTTCCAAGATGCCTTTCGGAGTTTATAAAAGAGGGAAATCTTAATATTAAGTGAGTGACCTTCGTAGATCCCAGGTCCACGGACTACAGTTTAAAAATCGCTGGTGTAAGATGTATAAAACATAAATATACATTTAAAACACAAACGATATTTAACATATAAATATTTACAACTTTTGGTTGATTTTAAAGTAACGTTCTGCTAATAAATCTTTTTATATGACTTTCCGATACTACATTCTGGAAATGTCATAAAATAATCATTTTTGCTATAAGCATTGCTGTTAGTTTCGAAATGAAATAGAAAATACTTCTAAAAAGAAGTATTGCTTCAAAATGCCAAGATAGATATAAATAATAGTATTAGAATGTTTATAATGCCAATTTTAATTAGTAATAATAATATTAAAATGTTTAAAAGCATTTAAATATTTCTGAAATAAGGCTTAATAATATTAAAATGTTTAATAACATTTAAATATTTTAACAATAATATTTTATTGCATCAATATACTATAGTAATATTGTCATTCACTATTCAATACGTTTAGTGGAATACATTATATTCCACTTTCATCAATTTCTAAGTAAATTATCATAATCTGTTAAAAATGCTTAAAAGTTAATTCAGTCCCTAAAAGCTTCATAGAAAAAAGAATATTTTACAATAGAATCAAGAAATTAAAAATTAATTTAGAATATTTACATTGAAAATCAGAATTCGCAAAATTATTGCAATGTTAAGAAACATATTGAATTACACTATCTAAATTTAGCAATTGACGAGTATATTTTAAATTTTAGTAATCATTTCTATAGATAAATTTAGAGTAATCATCAAAGTTTTCCGATATATGTGTGAGTCTGTTTTTACACAATTTAATATTAGAATAATTAAAATTTTAACGTAATAACAATGATTTTTTAACAGATTTGTAGGAAACACAGAGTTAAAATGCTTAGATAAAAAGTATCCTTGAAAAAAGTTTAAAAAAAAACACTGTGACTATATTATTATTATTGATGTGTATTAAAAAACAGTAATTTTTCCAACTTACGATAATTACACAAGCTAAAACTAAAGAAAATTCAGTGCAAATACAAAAATTTAATTTCACTGTTTCGACCCAGTTGCTATGATATTTTAAAGGCGTGAAAATAATTTTCGGGAGTGCAAAATTATTTTGAATAGCTGTGTTCTGGCTCGAGAACCTACTATTTTTCAGGTTCAATATATTTTTTGTATTTTTACTTCAACACGCAGAGTAAATGAGGCTATTTACTAATAAAGGATTAATGAGGCTGTTTATGTGAAAGTATATTATATGAGAGAGAGAGCACACGTCCTGTAAAAATCAAACATTGTAAATTTTCTGATCGTAACGTAAAACACAACTACATAAAGAATATTCCAAAAGCTAACTTAACTAAAAATCTGTTGCCAGTTTCAAAGGGATAAACAAACGCAAAAGCAAAATATTAAACAATACCAAACAGGAAATATCCAACTTATTAGGAGTGGCAACAAACTGAACCGAAACCTCGTCAAGAAATATTTGATACTTCACAGAGAATATGTAACATTTTCTTTAAAATATAAACTCGCTTTACATAAATAAATAATCAAATTATATATATTTGGCATTAATTTAAGTCCATATTGTCAAACAGCATTTGAAAAATTCCTACAATTGGTTTCTGACTGGAAGAACTAATTTTCCTCCATTCAAAATGTTTTCCACAAAATTAGATTGCTTGATTGCTTGATCACATTACGATTAAAGTAACATGAGGCTATCAATGAAAAGCCTCCTTCCCCCCCTAATGGGCTGCATATCAGCAACTAAGTCTTTGTAGACACGACAAATCCCCAAATGTGAGAACCGTTTCATGGTGGCACCATCTAGCTCTCACATTCGAACGCTTGAATATTTTAATTCAAGCTCGTGTGGGTGCTAAGTATTGCCGAGAGTACCAAGCCAAATTGATATTTAAGGAATCTTTTATATGCCACATAAGCGTCTGACATGCATACCTACGATTTCCGCTTAAATAAAATCTATCCACTCAAGCCGGGATCGAACCCACAAGTTTGAGCTTACGAAGCGGTCACGTTCGAACTTCGAGGTAGCGAGACAGGTAGGGATGACGAAGCTCGTAATTTATGTGACGAGGGCATCCCACTCTCCAAACTTCTACTCCACGACAACATGAGAGCTTTAAGTCTCTGACAGATTATCAGGCATGAGCTGGTTCCATGGCTTAAAAGCATTAGAACTAAATTGTTAAAAAGGCAAGTCATGATTCAGCATGTTTTTAGAAACTTTTCATCTTTGACTATTCTTATAATCTAACCCAGTGATGCTCAAAGTGGTCTATATGGACCCCAGGGGTCTAATGACAACTTGAAAGGGTCTACATCAGTGAAAAATAATTTAGGGTCTATGTGGTGTAAATAGAGGTCTATACGATAGTGGCTCTCTTAAACCAGATCGCGCCTTTAATTTAAAGGAAATATAATCAAAGGGAAACCAGATTTTACTATTTTACAGATTTATTTACTAAATTAATGTGAGGTTAATTTTTACAGTTACAAGACAGCAAATATTTTATTAAAAAAAGGACCATCATTTCAGCTTTTCTCCCCTGAATTAAGCTAAAGCAGTATAATATGGGACATTGTGAATTTTCCCAGTTTCTCATTTTGTCACAACAATTACCAGGAATATGATATTTAACCAACGTTCAACATTTAAATTTACTCTATTCAGATTTTGAAACCAGGTTTGAGAATGCTTTGACTATGGTAATACCAGTAGACTAAGAAATCATATAGTCACATTGAAGAAAATAATATCATATTACAGAGGAACTGATCGGAATAGGCACTAACGACGATCTTAAAGTAAAGTTTAGAAACGGATGTCAGCAGTTTTAGCCATACAAAGACGTCCCTGTTGCTTACCCTTAAATATGGAACCGAGAGAAAAGTTTTAATTGTTTTTCCTAGGGAGCAAGAACTTCATCGCGGTTGCCAATCTCAAGAGAGAAAGAGACCGCGCGCACATTATAAATTGAAGAAATAGAGTTAGGGCATCGACAAGATTGATGCAAATGTAGAAAATTTGTTATTGAAGCACCAGATTCGTCCCTCGCATTAAAAACATTTTTCTTTTCTGCTCAGTTAAATTATGTTATTAAATTGAAATTTAAAATTAATTAACATATGATTCTTAAGTTTTAACACTGTACTTCACTTCAGTTAAATTTAAATATTTTAAAGTAAGTAGTTATATACCAGCTGTCAAAAGACATTTAAGTTAAAACGTGCAAAAATTTAACATTAGGGTCTACCCAAAGACGAAAAACATGGCAACGGATCTATGAGACAAAAAAAAGTTTGGGAACCTCTGTGAGAGAGAGAGAAACCTGAATAGGAATTACCTCTTCAGTAGATTGATTCATCTTGTGATATTAACTAAACAAATTATGTTTAAGAAATTGAGAAATGCTCCGTGATTTGTATTTTAGTCAAATTTCAGGAGTATATGCAACATTTTTTTTAACGCTTATTCTATAATTTTGTTTCATCTGCAGCACTTTTCAATGACAACTTTTCATTACCATTCTAATGCACTAAGCTCATTAATACTTATTTCGTTAAACTTGATCTTAAGTATCTGATAAAGGAAAATTTAAAGCCAAAATACGTACAAATATATAATGTTCTCCTGATTCTACTTACTTTTTTATTTTAATTAATTTATATTTAAGAGGGGGAGTAGATACTTAGAGCGTCACACACAAAATATTGTTCAATTCTAAAATCAAATGTAGTTATCTTGTTACAATAACATACGCTTTACAGTGAATATTTTAGCGGTAATTTTCAAAATAAATTAATCGATAAAATATATTTCAAATGGATTAATTTATTCAGCGAAATTCATTCCGAATTCAAAAAGCATGTCTGTTTTCAATATCTTTAACCGATTTCTTTCTTTTTTTTATCCTTTGTGCTCTCAATTGTAGTAATTTGCGATTGTAAATGATATACATTGAGCTTAAGACATTGGCTAAATTACCCAAAAGCAAGGATAATTTAGAGATGCAGTCCTCAAAGTGTAATTACATTCTTTTTATAATTACAGATTATTTAATCATGTTCATTAACATGAATAAAGTAAAATACATTTATTTTGGAAAGTCTTAAAAATGCAACATTATATCCGTAAACTTAACGTACGAAATCTATTGGAAAAATGTCGAGTAGTGAAAAGATTATAATAGTATCATGTAAAATATAATAATTGCGCGCATCTCTTTTTCGATACTAATAACAGTTTTCGTAAAAATAAATTGCGTTATTTATTTACATAACGGGCAATGCAAATAATTTTTAATGAAAATGTAATTAAACTAATTAATTAGTATATAATTTAACATTAATATATAAATACAAAATATTCCATATTAGTATGATGGATACAACACAATTTTTTTTAGAATTTTTAACTCCATCTTCATAAGATTATGAAAATATGGAAATGTACTTAACTGCAAAATAGAAATTATAAATGTACAAATATTATAATTAATTATTCAATTCAATATTAACATCATTTATTCTAAGCATTTAAAAAAATGCTATTTTTGAAAACATTTCAATCTAATTAATGCATAAATTGATACTTTTAAATATGCATCGAATTAAACGGCAAAAAAAATACATTACAAAAATTAATTTC
>BMAO01019875.1:51921-82060 GCA_019973975.1 Trichonephila clavata | reverse complement strand
GTCAACGTCTGAATCCTTTGATAGTTGGATGGAGATTCCATTATTCGAATTGTTACTGATTTTGATAATGGGAAGGGAAATTTTGTTGATAAGGCAAGCAGTAACTTTTTTCCTGACTTCTTCAGGGACTGGACCCTGAGCGAGACCTGATGTGAACGGATCGAGAGAGCAGGTCGTTCGACCGCAGGCCTGACGACAGAGTGGGGGTTGAAGCAACTTGGGCGTAGGATATAGGTGGAGTCCTACTGCTGTTTGAGAAATACTTCCCATGGTGGTGCAGCAGAATTTATATCCGAAGAACATTTGGAGATGAGTTCGAATTTTCATCGATTGAGAAGAGAACTTCTTTAATAAATCGGTCGTTTCTTCAGCTTTATCTCTGAAACCACTGACCAGGCGATCGAAGCATCTTCTGAGATTCTTCGAGACGGCCCTCAAGAGAGGAAATTTGTCTCTCCAACGCAGAAACGCATGATTCTCTGGAACTATAAGGATGAGATACCGGAGAAACTGTATTTGCCTCTTTGCAAAATACAGAAAACACTTTAAATATTGGAAGAAGTTGATCAGCAAGACCATTGCTGACTTTTCAGTCGCTTATCTTTGGAAGAGGAAACGTAGCAGAGAGGCTGGACAGATGGCTGACCATTTGGAGAAATAGTTCAGAGTCAGGGGCTGCTGGAAAAAATTCAGTAGGCTATCGAACGGGGATTCTTCTTTTGCCATAATAATGATTATTAAAAACTGTTAGGGTCACAAATTGAAGCAGCAAGGAGGAACATATCAAAATTCCAACGCCGATGAAATAGTCAAATCGAGAGAGAGAGAAAGCGATGGCAAGGACTATATAAAAGCCCTGAAGAGAAGGAACACACAGGTGGAGGGATAAAAAAACCCCGAGGCAGTTGCGCACTAGTGAAAAACCGGAGGAGGAGCAGAGTAGAAACACGACCTCTTCGCTCGGTCGCTCTGACCGGAATGATCAATCTGATCTTGGGGAATATTACACCACTCATCAAGCAATGCCCTCCGAAGTTCCGGGTAGACAGGTGGGAGGGGTTGACGGGCTGCAATTCGTCGGCCAAGCATATCCCACACATGCTCTATTGCATTCAAGTCCGGTGAGTATGCTGGCCAATCCATACGGGCGATATCCTCTGATTGAAAGCATTCGTCTTCAATGTTTGCCCGGTGAGGACGGGCGTTGTCATCCATAAACAGAAATTCAACACACATTGCTCCCCGAAACAAGCGTACATGTTGTTCCAGAATGACATCCCGGCACATGTGGCCTATCATCATTACACTCAGAACATGCAGGTCAGTTCTGGAACCAAGAATAATTCTTCCCCAAACGAGCCATCCTGCACCACCATAACGGTGTCGTTTAATGGTATTCTCTTGGTGGTTACGGGTACCAGGTGCTCTCCATATGAAAGTCCGGCGAGAATCAGACTGCAAACTAAACCTGGACTCGTCGGAAAACATCACTCAAGACCACTGTTGCGGTGTCCACAATGCATGATCTCAACTCCAGGCTAATTGAAGGCGACAGTGAGTTGCGGTAAGGAGAACACATCTGAGAGGCCTACGAGCATATAGACCAATGTGCCCTAAGCGTCTGTACACGGTCTGCCTTGAAACTGTCGTACCGGTAGCATAAGAGAGCTGACGAGATAGGTCTGATGCTGTGTTCCGTCTGTTTCTTTTGGCAGTAACTGCCAAATACCGGTCCTCATTCGGCGTTGTAATCTCGGGGGCGACCTGTGCTGTAACATCTACTCACATTACCATCATCTTGGAATCGTTGCCAAAGCCTGGAGATGACACTCTGAGCGATTCCAAGTTCCTCGGATACTTCGAGCTGGGTACGTCCACATTCCAGTTGTCTGATAATTCTACCACGTAAAAAATCATCCAAATGCTTCCTTTGTGCCATAACTATGCGGTCATTGCACTGAAAGGCTTTTAAAGCGCTTGTGAACAATTTTACTTCTTTGCCATCATTCCTTATATACCCTCTCTTACACTCTCGTCATTGTGACGTACTATCCGCGCCATCTGGTGGTTTCCTGTAATTTGCATATTCTTCTTCAAGATGTGTGTGATAATTCTACAGGTGAAAATTTTATTTTAGAGTTCAATTTCTGTGTGATTCTGAATTATCCTTAATTTATGGACATGTGTGTGAGTGTAATATAGTATATATTTTAAAAAAGTAAATCTCCCTGATGAACTACTTTAGATGATAACATTACATAAATTATAGTTCGGAATTTTAAATTTTTTTATGTCTATTAGAATAAATAAGTCATTTTTAATTTAATAATTTTTATTTTTAAAAGAGAATGTTTAATTCGCCTCTATTGTAACAGAGAGCCTATACATAACACAACTATTTTCATTGTTCAGGGACAAAAATAATCGGACAGAATAATTATAACCATCTTTATAAATACTTTTTTTTCATATATGTTTTGGAAAATTCGGGCATTTTTATGTTAGATCGTTGGCGAATAAATGATCGAATCTTTTGAAGAATTGGTAGTACAGTTTAATTGAATATATAAGTAAATTCAACATTTCAATTCATTCCATTATTTTTCTGAGAAAAACAGTTACATGTTAAATACGCAAAGTTTCTAAAAAGCTTCATTATTCAGGCGGACAGTTTTGAAACAAATATACATATAATGAGCTTTAATATACTATTTCTATTACAGATTGATCCTGATATATTACACATATTCCACAAAATTCTACTTCTTCGGAAGTCCCAAATTTGAATTATTTTTACAAAAAATACGAGAAGAAAATTAAGACAACTAAAAGCAATGTTGCTATACTCATGTCCAAAATTATTATCACAAACCACTTTTTCGTCATAATTTTAAAATGACTCAAGTAAAACTGATAGAATTTGTATTTTATATATTCTAAAGAACAGATAGTACAATATCAACCTTTAGTTCAGGTAAATATGTCGTTTAGTGTTAATTTTTGCAGAAATACTGGATTGAGACCGTATAAGCATTTGGAAATTTTGCCTCCAGTTTTGTGAATATTGCATTAAAACAAACAAGCCTTTGTGTTTGTGGTGAGAGTGATTTCTCATGATCGTTTAGATGATTTCATGAGATGGAGAGCCATTAGAAGGCTTGAAGGGGGCCAGTCTGAAGTGGAGGTGGCTCGATGGTTACAAGTGGCCCGAAAGTGGTCTCCAAGTTACAGAATATATCCCAAAAGGGTACTTACACCAAAAGGTAGGCAAGGTCGTCACAGAGCACCGATATCAGCAAAGGATCTCTACTTGGCATTATGTGCACGACATAGAAGGAGAACGGCTCATCAACTTGCTCGTGACCTTACTGCTGAGTCTGGAAGAATAATTTCCAGGCAAACAGTTTACTGTCGTCTTGCAGAGACTGGCCTTTACACTCAGTGTCGAATCTGATTCATCCCATTGACTGCATCCAGCAGGAAATATCGGACATTGGGGAGCTGAAAACATCAGTCATGGACACCACAAGAATGAGGGTGTGTTTTTTTAAATATTTTTTTAGTGATGAGTCGAAATGTACCAGACAAAGTGATTCTCGTCTAGTCTTAACCTGGAGAGAAAATGGAGCTCAATTTCATCTCTTTTAAGTAACAAAAATCGGCAGATTGGGTCGTAAAAGAATCCTTGCGTGGGCGGCATGACGTTGGGCAATCGTACACCAATGTATTGTCAACTCTCAGAACTACAGAAGTGAGACCCTAGAAGCCTACTTGAGGTTTTTATGGGTGCTATGGGACTGGAATACATTTCTATAAACAATCATGCATGTCCCCACAGAACTCACATTGTTGATGAATTCCGTGGAGGAGTGGATATTAGCCGAATGGATTAACTCTCGAGGTCTTTGGATCACAATATTATTCAACATGTTTGAGATGGTCTATTTCTCAATGTAGCTCCTTTCCCAGGATCCCCCTCCCCCTCATAAACAATATGGTACCTCATTATGAGGCTTGTGTAGCAGTTCACAGTGTTCACACTCCATATTATATATATACAGACTTTTACCCCAGTTAATGCTTTATCCCTGATTCCCGATATAACATTTTTTGATATGATTATATCATCTTAACCCCCAATTAAAAAGTTTTCCATATATTTATGTTGCTACATTCTTTCTGAAATTATAATATGTCTGTATGCCAAATTTCGTTGCAACACAGTAAACAGTTCATTATTTTTGACAGATTTTATGTTTGTAACCTTAATTTTGGACATGAATGTATATTCGTCTACACGCGAGAACGTTATGTATCATGAATATCGTTTTCATATTGCGAAAAATGACATAATTCATATATTACATTATTGAACATTTTTCTTTTTGTTTGAACCTTAATCGAACTCAAATACACCTTATCAATGGTAAACCCTTTCGCTGCGCATCCTGCGTTTTCCGTGGAAAAATTAGATGTAGCAAAATTTGCGTAACCCGCGATTTCAGCGGGTATGCTTTTTTTCCAAGTATTTCGCTGTGCAACCCATGCTCTCCTAGTTTATGTTTTATTTATATTTTTATGCTCTATTTTTATGATCTAATTCTGTAATTCAAATTAAAAACTTTTCTACAAATTTTTTTGAATATTTTAATTTTAAAATGGAAATTTAATATGTAGATTTAAAATACATAAGAAAAAAATTCGCAGTTTTTGAACCTACTTTAATAAAATAACTAAGCAGCGAGAGGTTTAATCCCAATCTTGATGTTTCAAACGAGCGCGTTTATGCGCAGACGTGAGGGGAATGCAAACTGCTGGTCTTCTGGTATACAGGCAGCATGATTGAGTCTCCTGTAAACAGTTTGTATCGAAATTCGTATTCCTGTGGCAACTGTGAGCGCCGAACCCAGTGCTCTGGCAGTACTGCCCCTCTGACGTCGCGCACTTATTACCAGATATCGGTCTTAGCGATGGGTTTTGAGTCTTGGTCGACCTGATATTGGTTGTCGGGTAAAATATCCCGTTCTTTGAAACCTCTCCCACAGTCTTGAGATCACAGACTGGTCCACATTCAGAATTCCAGACACTTCGGTTTGTGTTCGTGAGGATTCCAGCATTGCAACGATTCTTCCTTTCGTAAACATGTCCAATTGGCGTCTTTGTGCCATCATTCACCTTGTTTGATGGTTAACAACGTTCCTTCGCACAGCAGCTGCATGAAACTTGTCTGAATTGCCTATGCTGCGTGAATCGGTTTCTCCGCGTTCCGACATGCGCCGGTTTTTCGCGCAGGACGTAGTCGACTGAAAAGTTTTACATAAACCCAATGTTTCTTCTTCACCCAATTAATATCTGCAAGAAATTTGGAATAAGTTTACGATCATTTACTCCATGTTTTTCGCATTTTACGATTTATGCTTATTTTTTGGACACCAGTGTACATAATATAATTTTATAACCCCCATTCACTCTCCCCACACTGTCGAATCAGTCCAATGCATGCATTATTCCGTTTTCCGCTTACTGTATTTTCGTGCACTGTAATTTTAACAGAAGGTTTTTCTTTTTATAAATTTAATATTAAAGAAGTTGTATTAAATGAACCTCCTGCCTTCTTTTTCTTGAAACTATTTTATCGGTGTCCTCTCATTGCAAAAAATGTAAAAAAAATATATTAAAATGCTTACTTTTCTTTAATAAAAACAACTTTTTATAAAGAAGCTCAAATACTTAAACTTCATTCCTCTAGTAGCAGTATTTAACATAAAATTTATATATATATATATATGTAAGAGAACATATTTTTCGCAAGGTAGATTTCGAAATTCCGAAAAAAAAATTGTTCCACACTAACATACATTTTCTTCTTTAGAATTTTTTTTAAGCACGAGAAAACTATTTATATTAACTAGTGCTTCTCGCTTTTTTATAAAACCTGTAATTGAAAGTAGTATATTATTCAACACCAATTTCGTCGCTACAAACTTAGTTAAATATAATTTTTTAAGTATGAGATGTCGCTAGGGGAGTAAAAAGAAATCACTCATCTAATTTAATACATTTTCAAGTAGAAATCCGAAGTTAGTTTTCTAATTCAATTAGTAACTGAAGAAATTTTTTTTTCACTAAGAACGCGTTTTTTTTTTCAGTTGAGAAAAAAATAACATTAGAGAGAGAGAAATTAGTAACTTTCTTGTGCTGTAAACAGAACGTAACTTCCTTTTTCTATGTCTTTGTAAAAAAAAAAAATCTTAGAAAAAAAAAACGGAACGAGTTCCTCTCTTTGGAATTTAGATAAAAAGAAGTAACTATCCGTACTATGTGCAGTGACTTCATATCGAGAAAAGAAAATTTCTTAAAAGAAGGAAGAAATAGAGTGAAAACGCTGCTAGTTCTCATTTTGAAACCTTACAAAAAAGAATTCAACGTTAGGAATAATTTTTTTTCATTGCTCAGCGAGGAAAAGTTAGCTTTGAGATGGGACATGAACTATCTTTATCGATCAGACATCAACTACTTCCTATCAAGACGTTGTAGAAAGGAAGTTAAAAAAAGATCTGACGACATCGTTAAGATATTAAGGGTAGAGGCAAACCTTTTTTTTTTCAAAAGTAGAGGCCTTTTTATTTCTTCCAAAAAATGCCCATGTACAAATCCAAAATTTTTATCTGTTTTTCACAATAATGTTAGATTTCGGAACATTTAAAAAATTGCTATCGCAGTAACTTTATCTTAGGCTTCAGGAGCTTTTGAAACACAGTAAAAATTTGAAGATTATGCTCAACTTTTGGAATGGTGCTTATTTCTAAGGCAATCAAACTTTTTTAGTCAATTTCCAGATGTAATTCAAAATCATAGCCAATAAGTACCTGTATCTGAAGGAAAAAAAGCTACAAAGTGGTAGTAGAAATTCTTGTTTAATATTGTTATATGGATATAGAGTAGATGGGCCAACACTGTTTTCATTTTTAACTAATATCTCAACAGTTTTAATTTACTGAATGCTTTTAGAAGATCTTTAAAAATCAATCCTTTTCTTATATCTTTTATGGTATTTTGAGTAGTACTTTCATATATTCATTTACTTTCGTTGATCTGGAAAAAAATTATTAAATTTAAGACACATTAGTCCAGGGATACTCAAACTTTTTTTCTGCCGCGCCGCGTATATGTTTTAGCTATTTCACGTGGGCAGCATACATATGATGGCTCCTTCACGCGGGCCGTAACTTGAGGATTAATGGAGGGGGGAGGGGTGAAAGAAATGCCTTAAGGCTAAGATAACATAGAAAATTTAAAAAGTGGAAAATGATCAAAATATTAAAGTTTATTTTCATTTATTATTATTTATAATTTTGATTTTTGTCACTGAAATTTTCTAAATTGGAAGCATTTAAGAATCACTCATTCACAATTTCTGCATCAGTAAACGGTTTCATATGATTACCAATGATATAACAAATTTCATAGGGTGCCTTTGTTATCGCTGTGACATTACCACTGACAAAACACTGTTTTGCTGTCGTAAATATTATTCAAGAAGCCTATTTATCATTTCTTGAAAGAGATCTTCGATGAAAAGTGTCATTGAACGATTCCTGTTTATTGGTATTTTTTTTAAATACACTTTCGACACAAATCAAACAATTACTGAACCATGCTTGTTTTTCACTACAAAATAGTTAACTCGTCACAATCGTATTAAAACTATCTATTTTCTTCGAATATTTTTCGCTTTCAAGATATGAAAGATAGTTAAAAATTAGTTCTACTCATAAAATGGCTGTGACTCCAATGTTGTCTATTATCACTGATCTGAAAAAAATATCAATTCCTCACCAATACAATATCGACAGCAAAAAGCAAAATTGATATATTTGATTTTTTAAGAAAGCATTTCCCACCAAAGTTTCATAAATAAATGAATTTCTCAGAGTAATGGGCCATGACCGGGACACTTAAAAAGGCCCAGTGGGCCGCATGCAACCCGCGGGCTGCATGATGACTATCGCTGCATTAGTCCATTAAATAGCAATAGGGCAAAATATCTTGAAAACGAAATAAATTATTATATTGGTATTCCTATCAAATCTACCCAAAATATCGTAGTTTGTATGCGGCATATTAGAGAAAAAAAAACTTAAGACTATTAAAAAAAAATATGCACAGCACAAACTTGGCATTACAAACTCTTAATTGAATGTAAACATCTCCGAAACACAGAAGAATTTAGAAAAACAAGTAATAAAAATGGTAAGTTTTATTAAAAATTTGAAAATTTAGTACTTAAAAACAATTTTAAACAATTATTTTGAAATACATTACATTGTAAAAGACGGCTGGGAAACGTAATTGGTTTGTCGCTGGCCTTCTGCAACCAAGTTTGTGGATTTGATCCCCACCCAAGTCAGTAGATATTCATGATGAAGAAAATCGACAGCGTCCATGTCGTATTATTATGTGGCATGTAAAAAATATCTTGAGTGTCCGTTTGGCTTGGATTTTCTCGGCAAAATAAAATTTCTAAGAACAAATTTCGCATCGGCAGAACACAGGTGTCACCTTTTGCGGAGGAAACTGGGCGTCAAAATTACTTGCTGTATTAGGTATCGCCTATAAGGTGCTGCACTAAAAAGTGATACCAGCTTCTGGGGAATGTACTAAGTATAAATACTAATCCGCAGCCCCATTAGAGGAAAAAAAACTATTTTTTTAGAGGCAAGTGTGTTTTATACATAACTTTAAAGATCAATGAATATGAACAAACGAATCATGTATTCGTTTTGTAAAATAAGGAAATGAAAAAGATCGCATATTAAAACATGTGTCTACAAATTATCTCTGTCTATAATCCTCTACAGTAGATGCTAGATCATAACTGAGTATTCATACATGACATAATTTCTGTTGTGGGTTTTAGTTCAGATGCCTTCCTTCATGTACAGGAGTTGATGCGAGTGAAAAATTTAGAAGAAGCTGTAAGTTTTCCTGGTACCATCATGTGGAAGATTGGAAAGCTGACTTTCAGATCAAATGTCATCCGTCCCACGTGACCGTGTACCATGTAAAGTATTCCGTCCTTGGCTTCCGGGTTGAATTGAAGTATGATGTGAAATCACTGAATCAAATACAGTGAAATACGTTTAACGAGAAAACACTAAAGACGATATATCGGTTAACATGAAATACAATGATCTTGACAGACCACTTTGTATTTTTATCCCTTTTTGTCTTAACACGAAACGAAAATCGCTTAACACTTAAAGATTTTACTTCTGGGCATGAGCAAGGCCGCGGTGGCCGAGTGGTCTAGGTATCGGATCATGGCTAGCGTGTCATGAGTTCGATCCTAGTACCACTAAAGATCCGCCGTGTAGGGGAGCGATGCACGTTAAATCTGTCGAGAGCTCAAACGTCCTCCCGTTGGTGTGGTGTGGTAGTTAGGAGAGGGGGGTGCCAGCTCAGGTGTCGTCCACGTCACTTGACCATGGTTCAAAATTACACGGACCGTCGCCAAAAGCCCTCGTGTTGCTAATCAGTGCGACGTTAATATTCACTCACTCATTCATTCTGGGCATGAGCAAAATACGGAAAACACTGGACTCTACATGAAATGTTTGAGAAAGTTTCTGCATATTTGGATTCTCCTATTGTATCATTGGAAGAATCTATAGAAGAAGATGATGATAATATGTATACAACCCCATTTTTATAGCATTTAGAGTTTGTTGAAAATCAAAAAATATCGTTGGAACAGATTCGAAATACGAAAATGAAACGAATAATGCCGTTCATGTCCTACGTCATTAAAAATGAGGAACATGATGAAAAGTAAACGCAGTTATTTAGACATACATTCCAATAGGAAATGAATAAAAAATGAAAGACATCAATCAATTTGTTGACAATTTTAAGCTAAAAAGACAATGCAAAGAAAAATATCAGATTATTTATCAAAAACTCATTAAATGTTTTGTTTTTCAAAAAACTTGAAAATTTAGTATTATATTTCATTAAGGTATTGTGATTTTTTTATTTAATTGATTTTTTATTAAATGCATACACGTATGTACATGCTATGCAAATAAAAAATGTAAACCAATAAAAATTAATTTCGTTTGTAATATCCTTCAACACGAAAAAATATTTCAAACCCGTCAGTTTCCTGTTAAGTAATTTTCACTGTATGTTGATAATCATAAAAGAAAAGAAGATAAAAGAAGTTATAGTCCCCGATAACTTATGTACTAATGGTAATAAATGAAATATTAATGACTCAGCGGTGCATAAATTAGTTTTTACATCTTCATGTGTTTTGATTTATATAATTTATTACTAGATTAATATTGCATGTGTGCATATGCTTCAATGTTATAAGGGCTTTCTTGACAACCCTTTGTATATTGTACAAAAGAAAATTTCAAGACACGTATAGGAATATGAGAATAAATGGGGAAAAACATTGTACATATTTAACACAATATATATCTTATAATTCACAAACTAAATTTACTTTCGAGAGATTTCATTTAATTTATGATGACCAAGAGCCCAACAAAATACTTCGGGGTAAATTAATTTTTCAAATTATTTTTTAACCTTAACATTATTTACCATAACTACCAAGTTTCTTTTTTTTAACATAAGATTATGCAACATCCCATGCACTGTCCAATCATTCTGGCCTATAAAGGTGTTCTTTAACAGATATACTCAAAAATTCCAGTTCAGGAAACTATAAAAGCTGATATCTCTGGAATGAAACAAAGAACGTTTTTGTCTTTGTGTATGTTTGGGCATGCTTCAGTTAGTCGTGTTGTATATCGTCTTCAATAAATGTCGAAAACTAAATTAAAATAAACACTCATATTTCCAACGTCTGCTACATGAGAAAAATTATTCCAATAAAATGTTTTAATTCTTGAAATTGCACACACACACACACACACACACACACACACACACACACACACACACACACACACACACACACACATATATATATATATATTTATATCAGGACCAAATTTCAATAATAAATTAGCCAGCGCCTAATTCGTCCTCCTTTACTTAATCCGTCATCATCGTTATATATATATATATATATATATGGAATAATTCCCATTAATATAATACTTTTAAATATATTTTAATTGGCAATGGTCCATCTTTTCAGGACCAACATTTTAGTAATAAGTTAACCCGCCGCCTAACTAGAATATTTTAAACTACATCTAGCTATCCACTCAGATCATGTGATTTGAGCCGCTTATAAATAGCGAGATTCCTGGGGACTATTCTCTTTCGCTTCTGTATTTTGTCTGCGTAACCATGTAGCCGGCTGCAGTGTGTTTGGGTGTGCTTATATTGTGTCGTCCCTGTAATGTTTTATGTGCTTAAGATGTGGAATAAATAGTTTTAATTAATCATCGGGGGAATGCCTCGTCAATATCATCCAAAGAAACCATCAACAATAGCGATCATATTATTAAGAATACATTTTAACGGCCAACGTCGATTACACACACACACACACACACACACACACACACACACACACACACACACACACACACACACACACACACACACACACACACACACACATATATATATATAACTGTACCAAAAGTCCACATACATGCACACATGCTCACACACATAAGCACGTACGCTCACACACACACACGCACGGACGCTCTCACACACGCTCACACATATATGCTTAATTACTGCAGCAAATGTCCACACACATACGCTCACGCATATATTTTGTATTAATGTAGCAAATGTCCACACCCTACCACACACCCGAGTGCGCACGCACGCATGTGTAATTACTGTAGCAAATGCCCCCACACACGTCACTTTGAAATTGCAACTCTTGTAGAAACATAAGAGGGATAACGAATTCAAGACAGGACGAATTCAAACCGCTAGTTCAATTTTGAAAATCGTTATCTGATTTGAATCCAGCATTCCTTCAGAATTATTCTTCGATAATCTTTTCGGATATTCAAAAGATCCATCCTTTCATCGATTAGGTCATCCATCAAATGGACAATACTTACGGTTACAGTCGAAGGGAAGAAACGATAATGTGATTGAATAATCGATCATTTGATTTGACTGACATAGAGAAGGAATGAAAAATGCATTTCTCCTTTTCATATGAGTCATTTAAGAAAATTAAATGCTGGAGTGTCACTCAGTTTTCTTCTTATTAACATTCCACTCATTTAATTAGTTCACTTGAATTCTTCTTATGGTAATGAATCATTCTTTATTAAAAATATGTTAGCAGAATGAAGCGTGGGAATTTGTTTTCATTACAGCGTTAAAAATATTGAGGTATAAATGATTTGCACTAATAAAAACAAGCTAAATATTAGTTTCCTTTTTTGGTATTCTATGTTTGAATTAATTACTGCCATTATAATAAATAATTAGCTAATAATTTCCTTATTAGTTACAAAAACCTAGCATTTTTTTTTCTTCTTAAAGCAATTTTTAATAATATTTTCGAAAATTGAATATGCTCCTTTTCATATTATAAAATATCAGACATTAAATTAATTCAATTTAAAAAATGGTAGTCCCTGTGTGTGTTAGAAAGAGGATTTAATAGATTAAACATAATCAAGATAAGATGGCTAAGATTCCTTTAATAGTAAGATTTTTCTTAATGTTTCATAGATACTCAAATCCTTTATTTTAAGTTTTAAAAATTGCATAAAAATATGGTTATAAGTATTTTTATAAAAGATTTAGCTATATGTACATTTATTTAAGCGTGTTAATACATATTGAGCTTGTACGTTTTATAATATCCAAGTTGTATCATTCTGAAACCAGCTATCTGAAATAAATAGTTATTTTTAATTTTATCACTTAAGAAACATTTTTTAGTGAAAAAGTGAGCTTTTCTTCATTAGTTGTTTCCTTTTATATTAATGAAAACGTGATTTGAATAAAAGTAAATATTATTTGAGCTGATGCTTGAGAATTACTTATAAAGGTATCCGAATACTTGAGACAACTTTAAAAAAAATGGAGATATGGGAATTTTTTGTGGTTTTTAGATTTGTTTAGTACGTTTTAAGAAAAATATGCTAATATAAAGCAGAGGAAAAGAAACTATTTTTCTAAAATGGGAAAAAATGGTTAAAAATTGGCGAAAAATAACATAAATGGGGCCCATTCTATACCTAAAGTTTCTGAACAAACGTTCAATTCTGATATGCTGCTATGTTGCTCATTTTTGAAATGACCTTCAGGATCAGAAATATTTCAAATTTTACAAAAACTAGTGCACTTTATCTTAGTAATTGTATGGAACTATTTAAAACAGTGATTACATTAACATAAGGGACTGTAAATTTTGTGATAAAAAAGTGATTGATAAATCTGAAGGTTAAAATACTTCTGCTATTATGCAGAACATACACAAAAAAATTTCAGTTATTTATTTTAAAATTTTTCGAATAATCACTGTTTTCGTTTGGGCATTTAAAACAAAAACACATTTCGAGTAATTCGAGTAATAAACACATTCGAGCGTTTTAAGTATGACATCTTGTTTAAAAAGTAATGGCATCTGTTTTTTTTATAAACATTTGTAGTTTTTGTTCTAGGGAACGGAAAATAATTACTTCGTATTTTTATAGAGCTAATAAGATGGCCTATAAAATAAAATCATAAGAAAAATTTGTCAATTTTTGGCAAAGTTCACAATTTTAGGTTAGTCGGTTATCTTATTTGTGACTTGCTAATTTTACTTTCATTAATAAACGTAAATAAGGAAAAAATTAGATTGAAGATTTTTGCAATAATAGCTAATTCTTTAACAGGTGAGATTTTATACGAAAACTTATTAATTCATACATTTTGTCATAAATGAAATATGTTAAGGAAATTATAATTAAAAAACGCCTTTGGACACAAAAATATTTTAAAATAAGCTAAACAGCCATCATTTATATATATATAAATAATTTATGTAACCCGATAATCTCTCTGACACAAGCATCAAAGTGGTTTTTTTATTTTTTAAATACATTGAAAAATAATCTGAAGGAGACATAGTTGTTCTATTGATGAAAATTTTTTCAATTTGACGTCTTTCACGAATTTTTTGGTTTAATATACATGTACGATGTAAAATAGTGTTTGTGCACAAAATACCTTAAAAGTGAACTATTTAATTTTTCATTGACAAACTTAAAATATTATGATTTGAAATGCTACTAGTCCTACAATAGTTTACTTACCCACATGGAGTTTGATTTTCAAGAACGTCGACTTCATGAGCGACAAAATTTGAAATGGGTTTTGTGATATCACGATTTATGTTTATAAAATACTATTTTTCATAAATGTTTTTTGGAAAATTCTTTAAGAAACGTAAAAATTCTAAATTAAACTATTTTTTTAAGAAATAAGTTATGTTTTGATTCAAAAATGCAAACCAACTTCTTGTACACGCATTAATAACAATAGTTAGAAAAATATCAAAGCATTTTGGACAATAAAAACAAAGCCTTAGCATTTTCATGAAGATAAACTAGTTAATTTTTTTTCTTTCTGAGATAAATCAGCTTAAAGTTTTTTTTTTTTTTATAATTGAGATGTCAATAAACGCGAACACAAAAGTTATCATAACTTTAGGTTTTTTTTTTTAACATATGGCTGTTAAATTTTGTGATATTGTAAAAGAATATATGAAGGACACAATTTAGACTAAAAACTTTGTATGATTTATTTTACGAATTTTGGTAAGTTGAATCCTATTTTGTTCACTTACATTGCATATTCAACTGTATCATTTCAATTATAATACATTTTCTGTTATTAATTTTTATCTTTTAAGGTATCCGAAAACTTTGAAATGACTAAATTTGGTCAAATTACACAGTTTTGCTTTTAATTTATTGAATAGAGCTATCTTGTGACTTTAAGAAACATACATCTTTTTGTTTCTACGTTTACTAGAGGTCAAGTTACAATTAATTTTATAAAATTAGAAAAAAGCGGAAGCGTGTCTTTTATCTACCAGAAGTGGACATTTAAATGGTTCAAAATCTGTAATTGAGAGTCTGATAGCTCAAAATACTATTAACCTACTTTTATGAAAAATTTTGAGCGTAATATTCATATTATTTCCTACAGAATGTACTAAAATATTTTGCGTTGTATGAACAATTTTTGAGTAAATGCCTGTTATTTAAAAAGTGGTCTCATAAAAAGAATGTCACATTTCTCATAATATTTACTCAATCAGTCTCTAAAACTTTTAAATTTTATTAAAACATTAAAATTTTTGTACATTCTTTAGATAAATGCCCCAAATTTGATTTAGTAATACTTTTAGTAATATAATTTTATTACTTTCTTCTCTAATTGCTTTGAAGTTTTTCAAATATACTCCTGACATTTCATTTATAATTGTGATTTTTGTAGAATTTAGAAATATATATATATCTGCTGTACGGGAAATGTGGATTCGTAAGGTATACTTAACCCTGATTGTGCTGTCCTAATTCAGCAGCAGCTTTAGAAATCATAATAGGTCTCCATTTTAATCCATAGACTCTTTTGGTTTCTTACATTTTAAAGTTCTAACTCTGTTTCCTGTTATACATACTTTTGTTCAAATCTAGTACAATATTTATTTCCATCATTTATTTTCTAGTTATATTTCTTAAAATCTGGTTTCTATCTTTTAGTTTTAGCTTTGTTGGTCGTATAATTTTGTCTTATTATTTTATTTCATTTTATTATAATATATATATATGTAATGACTTCTTCTAACTATCTTTAACTTTACCCCGTTAAATTATTTCCTAGTTCTTTCGCACAAGACTGTTATAATCTTAATCTTAATCTAATTGCTCGCTCACATTTCCGTCCAATCACGACTCCTGTTACAAAAGAGTCGTACGACCTTCACCGCAGTTAAAACTCGGAGCAGAAGGTTACGTGCTCTCTTGTCTCTTGTTTCAACGTGTAACCGGCTGCATGTGCTTTGTGTTTGTGTTGTGTGTGTATGTTTGTTCATGATTATGTCCTATGGTGTCTACATGTTCAGTGTTAATAAAGAAGAATAGCTTTTCCAAGACTGCCTCTTCCATAATAATGAAAATTCAATATCAACCATCGTAAATAGTAACCTTTACGGAAATACCAACACCGGCCACGCTATCAAGATCTTCGCCAAAAGTCGTCCTCCTTTACTATATATATAGGGTTGTTCGGAAAGTAATTTCGTTTTTTCCCGACAGAGGATTTAATTGTATTTTTTTGCACCCAACTTCACATTTAAACCGTATAATTTTATATGCTTTGAGAGCTCATATAGCAAGGCTTGTGTGTGAAAAATTCCGATTAATTCTACGCAGTAGTTTTTGGTTGGTGCCCTTTTAAATATGGAGAGCGATAAGCAGCATTTTCGACATATATCTTACTGTTTTACTACAGAAAGGGTAAAAATGCTGTTCAAGCCAGAAAGAAATTGACCGATGTGTATGGAGAAGGTGTGTTGATAGTACGCCAGTGCCAGAACTGGTTCGCTATATTTCGATCCGGCAATTTTGATGTCGAATATGCACCACGTTCGGGAAGGCCGGTTGAAGTTGATAAAGAAGCGATAAAGGCATTAGTTGATGCGAACCGGCGAATAACAACATGTGAGATCGGATTGAGGTTAAATTTATCAAATTCAACAGTTTATGATCACTTGAAAGGCCTGGGATTATCCTCGAAGCTCGATGTATGGGTTCCCCATGTTCTCACACAGAGAAATCTATGTCGCCGCATTGAAATCTGCGATTCGCTTCTCAAACGTCACGAAAATGATAAGTTTTTGAAGCGCATCATCACTGGGGACGAAAAATGGGTTGTATACAACAACGTCAAACGCAAGAGGTCATGGAGCATAAAAGATGAACCGGCTCAAACCATTTCCAAAGCCGATATTCACCAAAAAAAGGTGATGCTGTCTGTTTGGTGGGATTTTAAAGGAATCGTTTTTTATTTTTTGAGCTTTTACCGGATAACACAACGATTAATTCAGAAGTCTACTGTCATCAGCTGGACAAACTGAAGGATGCACTTCAACAGAAAAGGTCAGAACTAATCAACAGGAAAGGTGTAGTGTTTCACCAAGACAACGCGAGACCTCACACAAGTTTGGTCACTCGCCAAAAGCTTTTACAGCTTGAAGGGGATACAATGCCACACCCTCCATATTCTCCAGACCTGGCACCATCGGATTATTATTTGTTCCGGTCACTCCAAAATTTTTTAGACGGTAAAACCTTCACCTCAATTGAGGAGGTCAAAAACCACCTCGATCAGTTTTTTGCCAGCAAAGACCAAAAATTTTATGAGCATGGAATTATGCTACTACCAGAAAAATGGCAAAAGATGTTGGACCAGAACGGCCAATATATAATTTAATAAAGTATTTGTTTATTATACGAAAACTGTCTTTCATTTCCACAAAAAAAAAACGAAATTACTTTCCGAGCAACCCAATATATATATATATTGTTTGTCAAATGTTAGTATTTATGAAAAAGCATTTATAATGTTTTAGTATGCTACTTTTTAAAAAAGTACTCCGAACGTTTTCGAAACCTTAAGTGTTTTAAGATGAACACGGTGCAACTATCCTCCTTTCCTTCTACTATTATAAAGACTTTTATATTTATTTTCATACCTACATTTTTGTAAATATATTAACTTGAAAATACATTGGATCACCATAAGTTATACTTATTGGCATTTTTTGAATTCTCTTGGTATGAAAATTCCGAGTTCATCTTTTTGATCACAAGAATAAATGAAATTGTCTTTTGAGATCTTTCACTAAGACATCAAAGAAAGGAATGCAAATAATGAAAGCATAAACGTAGAGAAATCCTGGTTTAATTTGATTACCAGAGCAAGGTTTCATTGAAAATTCAAAGCTTTTCTTTAAAACTAAACTTTTTCCTCGTAAAATAGAAAGGAAAGTAAAATAAAGCAAAGAGAATTAAGATTAGTAACATGTCGAGAGGAATACTAAATAAGTATTAAACAGAGTGAAGGATTTTATATCGTTTTTTTTAAAACTGTGTAAGGTAACATTTTAAAATATTGCATAGTCTCGCTTAAGCCATGTGAGATGTTTTTTGTAGGAGAGGAAGATTATGTGTTACACTTTAAAATATTTTTATTTCCTTAACGTAAAAGCTTTCTCTATTTATGATTATTCGTTTATAGGTACACTGTGTGGCTTAAAAAAGGTAATCCAACGCATTTTATTATAATATACATCATTGGTGTATCATACAAATGAAGGAATTAGCATAATTTAATATAAGAAGATATTAAAATCGACAGCAGCCGTGTTGTATGATTACGCGGCGTATAAAAGTTCCCTAGAGTGCCTGTTTGGCTTGCGCGCTCTCGGCAAAATTAAAATCCTTAGTACGGTTTCACGTCGCAATTGTTAAAAATAGTTCAGTGCTTAGTTGCGCAAACCTAAACAATGATATTGCAGATCAAAAATATGAGCAGAGACATTAATAAGAATTGATGCATTAAACGTTCTAAGAATGGTGTTGAATATAAATTATTTTATAAAAATTACCTACAGCAATTTATTATATTTATTGAAAATTCAGAAAACACACGTTAAAAATACCTTACAATTAAATCATAATATTCGAATTATGAGAAACTGATAAACGAAATTACATACTGTAATAGTCTCCCCTTCGAGCCTCAAGGTGTAGGAGGATTGGAAGGAACACTAGTCATAGTACAATAAAATAGTCTAATTTATTCACAATATTAATCACCACACAAACTCAATTGATCCAATCTAAAAGATGCTCCCAATTAATCACTATGCTGACAATAAACAAGGTAATGAGAAAACTATAATACTAATGACACTTACTCAAGGCGATTACTTTGATTTCCTATTTATTTAATCTGGATTTAATCTCAATGACAATTCGTCTCCTTAAGTAATTCAATTATCAAATATTAAATATAAACGATTCACATTCAATTTGATTAATCTCTGCCCCAATAGCAGTCTAACCTATTTCTCTCCTATCTTTATCAAACCTGAAAACCTTGACTATGTATAGTAGTCTTTATTAGAATAATCATGTTTTCTTCTTTGAAGCGGAGTTTTATAATTAAATAATTTTTAAAGACCAGAAATTCCCCCAAAGGATTATTAATAGAAGGAGTTCAAATAGAAACCGTCACAACACTGAAAACAAAATATATTTGAACTCAACATAGTATAACATGAACGCTTTTACTTCATAAGAAGATTGAAACATGCAATTCTCTAAGAACCGCTGTGGATAATCGTCACAAAATGAACAAAAAATACTATCAAAGCTCAAATATCCGCGCGAGTTTTCAGAGTAAGGTAATTGTTTTAATGTTTAACTAGACAGTATACTATGTATACGTTTATAAAGATCAAATTATTCAGAGCGTTCTAAGATACCTCTAAAATTAAAAAATATGCCTAAGACTTTGAAACAAACAAAGATTACAAAGTGGTTAATCATAAATGCAAGTATTCTTTGCTGGTTGATAATTACAGGCAGCATTGTTGCCTTTGCTTTAGTAAATTTCTCATCTGAAAACCTATAATGTGTCTATAATAATGCGGTTCCAACTGTTCCATTTTTCTCTGGAACTCTAAAAGTCATTAAGTTTGATTAGGTAAGGCTTTTTGTTGGATCGTACTGAAATAAGAATGTTTCAAAAGATATCCAACTTTCAGTTTTTGGAAAGAATTTATTTTTCTTTTCACTAAAGCAATCGTGAACGCAGTGACTGATGTATTGCATTGTTCATATATTTAGTGAAACTTCCGAACAATAATCCTTAGACTTTAAGAAGGAAATAACAAGTAAAAATTAGTTTTTCATTTATCCTTTACTGAGAAATTTCTAATTTTCTCTAAACATTACAGTTTAACCTTTTCAATTCGAAGCTGTAACAATTAAAAAATAAATTTGGAATTAAAAAAGGGCGTAGAAACTACTTAGATATAGATCTGGTTGATATAAGGTCAGTGTTTTCTTCGAATTTATTTTACCAGTACGGTTTCACATCACCAGAGCTCAGGTGCCTCAATCTGGAGAGAAAATTAGGCACCAAAATTACTTGCTGCGTTTGGTATCCGCCTATATGGTGCCACACTAAAAATATATATCAGCTCCTAGAGAATGTACTAGGTCTGCAATGGTAAAATTCCAACCCGCAGCTCCCTCAGAAACCAAAAAAAAATAATTTTTAGCTGTTATTTTTACTTAGTAAATAGGAAAAAGAAATGTACGATATTAATCAAAATTGCATTGGTTGGAAGTTGAAGACTACAATTTTAACAAGTAGTCATATATCGTTAAGATAGTCTCAAATAAAAACAATAAAAATTCTATATTAATTTTCTTCGCTATTTGTAATAAGTAATTCCTTTATTGCATGCTTTTCCGTACACTATTTGCTTAGCGTAACATAATTTCTTACAGAAATGATGTACTTATTAAAAATAAGGTACGATATTATTGATTATATTTGGAAGATTTTGATAAATATGTGAATAACAGCAAAATACATAAAATAACTTTTTTCCCCTCCAATAAATTTCAATTTAAAGTTTGTTTCAGAAAAAAAAATGCTGCATTATATATACTTTGAATTTCAAGACAATTATGCTCCTTTATATCATTTGTTGTTCAATCTTATAAACCGAAAGCTTCCTTAAATTGAATGTATTGCAAAATAAGCAAAGGATATGGAATATATCTGCATTCAAAGCAAATAATGTACATAATAACTTGCAAGTCTACAAGAAGCTGATTATAATGTAAATATAATTTCAATTTCAATATGTAACTGGACTGTGCGAGATAGTTATAATTTGAGAAAACGTTTGATAAACATTTCAAGATTTAAATATGCATATATTTAGTAATGCACTTGCAAATACTTACAGCTATGTGTATATATGTTTATTTAAATATTTATTTAATGAATTCAAGGGACAGGAATGTGTTATCATTTAAAATAACTTTAAATTGAAATGAAAAATTAATTTTAGTATATTTTCAGGGTATGTAAATACACTATCTGGCCAAAAGTATCCGGACACCCAGTGGTACAGACTTAGAGCGTCCTGAGGCACATATTAATATGATGTTTGCATTAATGACAGCCTGCACACGTTTAGGAAGACTTTCCACCAATTGTTGATAGGTGACCATAGGAATTGCCTTCCAGGCGTCCATTACAGCTGTAGTGAGTGCTTGCAGTGAGGATGGTCGATTTGGCTGGCTACGTAATCTGCTCTCTAATTCGTCCCAAAGGTGTTCTATGGGATTTAGATCGGGGCTCTGAGAAGGCCAGTCTAGTTTTTGAACACCCATTTCGTCAAACCACGTCTGTGCAAGCCTCGATGTGTGAATGGAGCAGTTATCCTGCTGGAAGAGAAATGGGCCTTTCCCGAAATATTGCCATAGAGTTGGGAGTGCAGCATCGTCTAGAATGTCCACATACATCTCGGAGTTCATGTTTCCAATCACATGAACTATCGGACACAGGCCAAACCATGAGAAACACCCCCACACCATTATGCTTCCACCACCAAACTTAACAGTCGGCATAATGCAGTCACAAAAGATACGTTCACCGGACATCCGCCAAAACCAGACACGTCCATCCGACTGTCAGACTGTAAAGCGAGATTCACCACTCCAAAGAACAGTTTTCCACATGTCCACAGTCCAATGACGGTGAGCTCTACACCATTGCAATCCATGCTTCGCATTATGTGGAGTGATGTTTGGCTTGTGAGCGGCTGCACGACTATGGAATCCCAAGTTTTTTAACTCTCGACGGACAGTCCTGCTGCTAACACTAATTCCTGGTGAACTTTGGATCTCTTGAGAAATTTTCACCAACGAGAACTTGTGATTTTGCTTCACTACCCTTTTCAGAGTTCTGCTGCTGCGTTCACCAAGTATTTTTGGCCTACCAGTTCGTTTTTCTGCCGTTTCACTCTGCCTCGACGTCTCCACTTCACAATTACATCACTCACAGTAGATTTAGGCTTCTGTAGAATGTCCGCAATCTCACGAACTGATTTCCCACAAAGGTGGCATCCCACTATACTGCCACGATCAAACTCACTAAGCTCCTTTGACTTATTCATTGAATAAATACAATCTGACAAACCACTACCAACACTTTTATAGCTTTCAATTACGTATCAAATTACGTTACTCCTCAGAACCACTTTTTTAAGAGGTGTCCGGATACTTTTGGTCAGATAGTGTATATATTATTCAAAAGCATAATTATTTAGTGCTTATATTTTAAAATTAATTATATTATATAACAATTTTCATTCGACCTATATCAGAATTATAACGACCAAGTTTTTGACTGAATCTTATTTAAAAAGCACATATAGCATTTTTCTATAGATAAAGGTATAAGATATAGTAAATGGAATTTTGAGAATTCTCACACACACTGTGTAATACTAAAACCTAAGCAAAATTCAAATTTCTTAAAAGTGTTGACTTTTGTAAAGGCCAAATGTAGTTGCTATCCTAATTCTTTTCAAGACCCTATTCGGGAAATGCATTTTCAATTGTAATAGCTTTGCTTTTCTTAAGCGTTTGATATAAAGATGAAATGAACTAAGTACAGTTGATTAAAAGCGAATATAGTAATAATTCGATTATATGAAATGATTATAAAATTGCAACCGTATTTCATTGTAATTTCACAACCAATAAAAAATTTTATAAGCAAACTTTAAAATGAGCATCACTTACTACTGTTGGGCTAATATTATGAAACACATTAAGCAAAAATATACCAATATAGTAAAGAAATTTAATTTCTACTAGATATAAATTTCAGTGCGGAAATTATTATATTAATTTGATTAAAAATAAGAATATTCTTAATTAGTACAATTTATATTCATTTAAAAAAAGAGATTTGATGAAATTTTCGATTTCTCTCATTGAAGAGTATAAATAATTTTTCTTTGTTGTTAATTGCTTAATAATGTAGTAATTGAAATTAATTTGATTATGATTTAAGATCATTAAGGGTTTGTGGGGACTCCTAAAAAGAGCAATGACTAAAATGTAGAGCAATTCCTTCTCATGATTCGTAAACATAAAGACACACATTTTTAGTTAGTGAGAAAAGACTTTCATTATTATACCACAAGATTAAGTTTGCTGACAACAATATCAGCTTTCTTATATGTGCCCAAAACTATATTTTATGGATCATAAGATTAGTGTTTAATATTTAAACATTTTATTATCCTAGAAATGCAATACGCCTCTTTATTTGTTATAAAACAATTTTTAGTTACTGATTCGCTTAGTACCTGAAACAACTGAATCAGAATATCTTCAACAATTCGAAGCATTACAATACTGAATGCTCAATGATTTATTTTGAAGCTTAAGTTAATTTAATTTTCTATCCATTTGAGACGTTGTGTGAGTATAAAAATTTGTACACATTTCAATATACTTATTGAAGTATGGAACTCAATAAATTATTCAATAAATAATTATATTTGAAATATTGTTTGAATATAGCTATGCATAGTTGATTCGTATATTTGAAGGTTGGTTTAAAAATATATTATTAATAAAGGTTGGCCTTAGTGAGATGGATATTTATTTTAAAGCCAAATTCCATACGTGCGGAATCTTGTGTTGTTTTGAAACTAAGATACCTGTGAAAATTTGAAGGGAGATTTAGATTCTATTTAAGATAAACAAATTCAAATTTTGAGCAAAATTTTGAGTAAATGTTGTATTAAATTAGCTACTTATTAACACAACCGTACTGAGTCATTGAGTGAAGAGGTGCAACTATATTATACCAGGAAAATATCAAATCAGCTTTAAGTTTCTTGTGAAACTTAAGAAATAAGCCACGGAAAAATTTAAAACATTAACCAAGGCTTATGGAGATGAAACTCTGTCTCGTGCATATGTGTTTGAATGGCATAAGAAGTTTTCAGGGGAAGGGTCAGTGTAGAAGATGATGGACCTGCTGGGTGCCTAAGGACAGCGATTACAGACCAAAACATAGCCAAAATTCCTGATATGAGAGGGTTCCCACTCACATCTGTAATGAGACTGTTAATTAACACTATTACATTGAAGTACTAAAAAGATTACGCGAAAAAATTCGGAAAAAAATGCCAGAATTGGAAAGTGATGGATGACTGTTGCACCAAAACAATACATCCGCTCCCATTGCCCTTTCTGTCAAGCAGGTTCTGACCCACACAAATATTACTATGATAGGGCTTCCTCCTTATTCACCTGATTTTGCTAGGGCTTCCACCTTATTCAATTGATTTGGCCCATGCAACCTTTTTTTTATTTCCTACAGTTAAATCCTGTTGAAAGGGAACTCCTTTTACCTCAGTTGAAGAGGTTCAGACATAAACGGAAAATCTCGTAAAGGACTTCGAAAACCTAC
The DNA here is from genome assembly GCA_019973975.1 of Trichonephila clavata. Lineage (NCBI taxonomy): Eukaryota > Metazoa > Arthropoda > Arachnida > Araneae > Nephilidae > Trichonephila > Trichonephila clavata. The sequence goes on along the minus strand of BMAO01019875.1, from coordinate 57,511 downwards.
TTCTAGATCTGTTACCAGAAATGGCAGCATCTGATACAGAAATGTGTAAATGTTGAAGAAAACTACTTTTAAGGTGATACTAACAATTGATTGATTAAGTAAGTACAATGATATTTTGTACCAGTCTGGATTTTTTATGGCACGCCTGGTAGTATCAATTAATCCCCCCTCCCCCAGCGTTAGTAAATCTTATTGAAGAAGAACGTATATATGAATATGAATAATTAATTAAAGACGTAATCAAAGAGTCATAACAGTTAATATTAAACACAGTTATAAAAAATCAACTATTTAACTGAGTTTCTGTATGAGACAGATTAGATTGAAGTAAATTCTCTGAGAATAGTAAACGTAAATACTGATCAATCATGGAAGTGATTTTCACATTAATTTATTAATACGAGGGTAACTCTGAATTTTTTTAGATACAAACAGAAGAGAAGTTGCGAAACAAAATTAACGGTTAAATTTGAAAATACAAAGTATTTTAACACAGCAGACGATTTTTACTGGCTTAATTCAAGTTGCTTAGCGTTGGATAAATTTTAGACAGAAGAGAAAATGGAGTTGACGTGAGAACATTATCGTGCTATGATTTTCTATGATTTTAAAGCTGGATTAAATTAAGAGGAAGGCATTCAATCGCTGCAATTAACATTTGGTGATGAATCTCCATGTCGTGCTACATTATTCGGATGGTTTAAAGGATTTTGCAGTGGTCAAAGATTTCTTCAGGATGAAGAATACACAGGAAGACCGCGCGCGTACGGCAGTAATCCCGGGTAATGTGTCTGCCATACGAAAAACGTTAATAGATGATAATCGCTGTACCTACCAAATAATACAGAATGTACTTAATTTTGGATCTGCAGCCATACACCAAGTATTTTATGAAGAATTATATGTAAAAAAAGTAGTTTGCCGTTGGGTTTCCCATAATCAAACTGAGCACCAAAAAAAGGAGCGTGTCAGAATCTGTAAAACAAAAACACGTTAAATTGTTAAATGATGGAAGCCACTGCATCATTTCTAAATATGTGACGGGGTGGTTTGAAATATGAAACGCGTACATGCTGTTTTTTAACTTTCCAACATGTAAAGAAAGCAAAATATGGGTTTTTGAAGATGATTCCATGCCAATAATGGTGAAAAAACAACGTGCAATGAAAAAAAAATGTATGCCGTTTTCTTCAGAAGTATGGGCTTGGTTAATGCCAACAAGTTGGAAGGACAAAAGACAATAACACCAAACTGGTAAACCACTAAATGACTTCAAGAAATTCACCAAGAAGTTAATGTTAGAAGTTAATGTTGCCAAGAAGCTAATGCTTCATCATGACAATGCTTCTTCCCATACAGCCGTATTAACAGTTGAGTTTCTTAAGCAAAAACCAAATTAAATTGATAGAGCATCCACCTTATACTCTGGATCTAGCTATCTGTGACTTTTGGTCATATTTTAATCTAAAAAAGAATTTACATGGACGTCGTTTTCATTCAGAAGAAGAGATTGATGTGGCTATAAATGTATTTTTTCATCAATTCCAAGAAATGAATGGTTTGAGGCATTTATATAATCTGTGAAAAATTCGTCTACAAAAGTGCATTGATGCTGGAGAAGACAACTTTGAACACTCCTAAAATTTTGTAAGTATACCTTCAAAAACCTAGGAGTATCTAAAAAATTTCAGAGGGACCCTCGTACATAGTACGAAATATTTATTTGCCAGTCCTCAGTAAAATAAAACCAGTAAGAATAAATATAGCAGCATTAAAATATATATTTGAAATCGAGAATGTAAGACTTTTCAATCCCATCCATTTGGAAATAACACATCTTAGTGATTTCCAGTTACATTTGATATATGGCATTATATTTAAAGTTAGTAAAACATATTTTTCTCTAATAACCAGTTTTCTCATACTAGATCTGTATCTGATAAGAGTTCCCAGATTTTATAAATCCAAGAAATAAGATTCAACGTTAAAATATTTCTATATATATATTGTGAGAGGGAGAATTTCAAATCCAAAAAAAGTGTGTTTTATGTAACACCGAAAAAACGTAGCAATTCCCTCCAGCAGATGGTTGGTAGGAGATAAGATTCGAATTATTTTTATGCAACATCTATTTTGTAAAGTAATATTTTACAGCGTAAAAAGCTCAAAATATTTTCTGTAAATATTTGTAGGGTGTTTTAGTGAAGAGTAAAAATTGAATAAATACAACGATTGTTTGTTAAAATTAAAATTTAACATTAAATATAAAATTTAGAAAACAATCTAAGAAATCGCAATTAGTCCTAAGATATTCAAACAAAAGACACTGATGGTTTGATGAAATAGTGATGATAATGTATTTTCAACAAAATAAACAACGTTCCTTTCAGTCATATATTAAAGTCACTGATTAAAATATAGATAACAATTTTAATGAACAATTACGTTTTTTAATATGTGCTTAGGTTCAAAGTGAAATTACTTAAAAATCAAGAATTCTAATATTTGGAGTCCCATTGAGGGTATCATATTCTTATGAAACAAATTTACTTTTTAATTGTTAGTAAAATTTTAAACTCACACACAAAAAAGGACATATTATTGACTTTGATATGCTTGCAATATGTCTATTTTAAATTGAAATTCATTGCAAAATAAATTTGAATGAACATTTTTCTATGTGTAATGATTCAAATTTACGTCTAACTTAAAGTAGTAATATATATATATATATATATAAATAGAGTCTCTCTCGATAATTCTTAGTTGAAGGGACAAATGAAAAACTTCGAAAAATCAAGAGAGTAGGAAAAAACTCCCAAGAGAGAGAAATTAAAAAAAAAAATTAATACTATGTAATATATAACAATTGTACATATGTATACAATTATTTTATTAAACAGAAGTTAAAAGTCTTGAAATAAAAGAATACATATTGTACATAATTAATTTTTGTTGACGAAAAAACATATCTTTTTTTTTGTTAAATTGCATTCAATCTAACTTTGTCAATAGATTCTTCTAGAATAAATGACGTTGAAAATCATCCGCGTCAACATGATTTTGAAGCAAAATGCTGCGTATAGTTTGTTTAGTGACACTTTAACTTCTGTTAGAGGTACTGGAGTCAGTTCCGATGATCATCAAAGGGGCTACATTACAGGAGAGACAAGCAGAGGCAATACAACACTAAACATGTAAGCTCCAATCTGTTTACTACAAGACTCTACATAAATGTGAGTGTTTGAATTGTCGATAGTTTTATTAGATCACTTCGAATTATCACATGTTCTATGCTGGCTCACAACAGATTTTACTTCGAAATATTGAGTGTACATAAACGCATTGGTTTAGTTCGAAATATCAAGAGTTTTCTAGGGGCTGAGCATTTCTTTGAATTAGCGAGAGGCTCGTACTATTGAAGGTTGGAAAAAAAGAGAGTCGACAGTATATATAATATTTTTTTTTTCAAATGAGGTTGTGGATTGTTAATTGCCATTGCAGACCCAGTACGTACCCCACAAGCTGGTGTCACTTTTAGTGTGGTGTTATAGTGGTGAACACCAAATTCCACAATGTAGTTTTGACACACATTTTCCTCTCCAGAGGGCGGCACCTGAGCTCCGATTATGCGAACCAGGCACCCAATCCAAACAGGCACCTTAGAGGTCTTCAACATGCTGCGTAATCATACGAAATGAACGCTTTGTGTTTGTTTTCTTCATGGTAATCCATCCACTTGGCCTGGTGTCGAACTTGCAAACTTGGGCTTACAAGGCCAGCGCCTAACCAACCACGCCATTCAACTGACCAGATATAACAAATAAATATAGTGAAACATTAAAAAAAAAATTAAAAAAATATTTTGAAATATTTTGTGATTTATCAGAGAATGTCATTGATATATATTTTCTTTTAAAAATTAGAATTCTCACAAAATTAAATATATTAATATGTATTTCCCTATCATATGGATAATTTATATTTAATTCATGAAATCCTCATCAAATAAAGCAAAAATAATTTTTTTTTCAGTGATGAATGCTTATTTCAGGCGAAATGATCGAATTGCATGCTAATTTGATGAAATCACTGATTGCCAGTGAAATATAGCGAAAATACTCAAACGTCAGCAAAAAGTATTACTCTTCGTAAGGTACTACTATTTCAAGGCTACCGTTTCCCATGAGATTTGGCTTCCTCAGCAATTCTTCATTGAAGATTTGTAGTTGGCTTTCAGCCAAAAATCAAGAGTATAGACAAGAAGTGAAAATAAATGTAAGGACTCAAAGTTACACGCTTCATCCTACTTCTTTCAGCACTTAGTTGATGTAGTAGCTTCTCTATATAAAAAGTCTGGTTAAATCACGACTGCGACGGACGTGAGTTATATTGCAAACGAAGTCTGTGATTAAGAATCTCCGTGTAAAGAAGAGGTTTGATCATGTTTCTCTTGCGAATTAAGATTAATTTTATGGAGTAGATCTTATAAGATTTGTAGATAATATCAAATAATGAATGACTTTATTGACTCTAAAATATAGCCAATGATAATTTTCCTTACATGAAGCACACGTAAAGTAATGCACTTTATAAACTGTCTTTTTTCCTGTTTCTATATATGAGAAATTATAATTAACTATATTCTGTAAATATGGATGAATTCTTTAAATATTTCGCATGGAGGAAGAATGCAGTCGGAGTAATTTATATAATCAATTTAAAAAAAATTTAATGTTAGACCAGATTTAAGCAACATATTATATTTTGATTAAGTAGTTCACAATGATTAAAAGAATTATGTATCTGTACTATAAAACGTAATGCAAATGATTAGCAATTTCTCAATAGTTAGACGAAAATAAAAAAGGTATTATGAGAGACTGTGGCGCACACAAGGGGGTGTCCTAGGCCTGGACACCCCCCAAAGCCCTTGAGTTTTTTTTCGATTGATGATCATCCTATATATATATATCTAATATATAAAATTCTCCTGTCACAGTGTTTGTAACCAAACTCCTCCGAAACGGTAAGATCGATTCTAATGAAATTTTGTGCCTATATTCAGTAGGTCTGAGAATAGGATGTAAACTATTTTTCATTCCGATATTGCAATTAGTTAAAAAGATATTAATTAAAAACCTTAAAACGCCTAATTGTTTTACTCCTGCGGGTTGTTTACTTGGCAGAACTTCCATTCCGTTTCGGCCGAGTGGTGATCCGACGTTTCCACCATCTTAAAATTGTCATCGAAATTTTACTGTTGAAATCAGACAAAAAATAATTACAGAATCGGAAAGATCATTTATTTCGCCACGATACGGTATAATGTTTTTGCAAAATAATGATATTTTCTATTTTTTAAGAATTTTTTAAAAAATGGTTGAAACTGATGCCTTTTTATGAAAATTATATCTAAATTGTAGCGTATGAATTTATATTCGTGTTATTAAAATGATATTCCACATTAATTAACTTCAAGCCTTTCTCTTTTAGATCCATCCATTTAAAAAATAAAATTTCGAAAACTTTTTTTTAAAAGAATTTTTAAAAATCAGTCGAAATTTTTACTAAATATTAAATAACTTTT